>JAGFMF010011425.1:859228-923805 GCA_019455555.1 Galemys pyrenaicus | reverse complement strand
TTCTGGCTTTTCTCTTTGCTTTTTTGGCTTTCCCTGTTATGTGTATCTGGACACTATGAGTCTAGCGTCTTCACTCTGCCGCCATCTTGCTGGTCCCCCACATTATTACATTTAAATACATGTTGGAAAAATGTTTTTGTGGCATTCTTGCTAAAAAATTTTTAACTACCTTCTTCAGTATATTATTAATTTTTTTAAAAAAATTGACAGTTTAACCTGAGCAATCAAGCATTAGGTCAGGGTTTGGGAAAATACTTACATCATAATTCATACCACGTTTGAATTGATACAGAATATTTTTGAACCATCTTCAATTGTGAACTGAATCTTCCATGACAGAAAAAGTAGATTTCTTATCATCAGACATTTTAGGTTTTCTAAGAGAATCTCAAAACTGTTTTATTTTAAATAAAATAAGTGTGTAACTAAAAGTCACTTGCTATCTGGTAAAGCTTTGCTGCCTGGATCATATATAAATTAAATCAGAAATCCTTTAGCAGTCCACACATACTTTTTTTGTCCTTTGAAAACTTGGTTATAGAACCAAGTCATTTTCAATAGCCCATTGGAAAAGTAGTTCATACTGAATTTTAGTCAGAATGAATTCTGCTATATTGGAAAAGTCACTGAAACACAAGTTAGGAGACAAATATCCAGGCTCTCCTCCTTACAACTTTATATGATATTGGGCAAATTACTAAATTTCTCCAAAACTTGCCTCATCTGTAAAAAGAGGATAATCTGATTTAGATCTGAGGGTGGTTCTAAGGACAAGACCCAACTGTGCATGTTGAACAACTTGTAAAGTAAGTAGTAAAGTACACATGTTTGGTGTTAGCCCTCCCAGAAGGCTCTGAGCAAGGGCATATCTGTCTTAATCACTATTGCATTTCCAAGTACGTAGCAGAGTTGTTGCCTCACAGGAGATGCTCAATACAGACTGATTGAATTAATAATAACTGTTCTTCCCTGAAGATGATTCAGAGTGTCTTGCTTACATCACAGTCTGAACCATGAAATTTCTTTTGTTTTCCCATGAATAAAATGTAGAGGTTGGAATAATTATATGTATTGTTCTTTCCAAATGTGGTATTCTGTGATTCCATGAATCCTCACTCTTAGCTTTCTGGAAGTATCATATAACTTCACTGTTCTGTTGAAGTATCATCTCCTTGTGACAGGAAAAAGTAATTGTTCAATTACTTTTTGTTTAATTACATGCCTACAATATGAAAATCAGAGGGATCATCTTGACCCAATCATTCAGTCAGTTCAGAAAATATAAAAGAAAATCATCAGTGAATGGTTAATAGCCCGAAGAAGCATCCAAATTAATCTATTTGAATAGACAGTTTGTTCAGGATTTCTTATTCCAGTCACTCAGCCCTTATAGAAGAGGAACATTTCTCATCTGTGAATCATGCTTGTAATAAAAATCTCTAAGGGCTGGTGTAAATATTTTAAAAAATGGTAGTACTTATTATTTCATGAGAGTTGCTGAGAAGATAAGGCATTGTTTTGCTACAGTAATATATAGGAAAATTAAACCCGCACTCCCTTCTTCTAGCTTTACTCTTACACTGGGAATATTTGTCTTGATTAAGCATGATTTTACAATGATGACTCTGAGTTCAAGACCTTTCATGAGGTCTTCATTGTTACTATTGGAGAATAACGATCAAGGGGTAGATGCCAAAGTTTACGTGGGAAGTAGACTTTTGGAGACTCCAATTCAGATTTCGTTTTCTGTATTTCCTGCTATTTGTTCGGCTGGTGTGTGACCTGCACCTGTGTAACATGAAACCCCTAAACATTTACAGATGGGTTTGTGAAGCTCCCCAGTCTCTGCTGAAGTAACTGGTGTGAGCAATCCAGAGGAGTGGATACTGGATGAATCTTTGTCATTTAATTATTTGAATTGGTTTTACGGGCAGTAATGTGACTCCTCTTGTCTGTGGAACTTAAAAAAGTCTGCTCAATGCTATTAAAATAAGATTGGGTAGACTGCCTGGGGAAATCCAGAGTCTGTGATTCAATTACAGGGGCTTTCATAGGGTCAGTCACTACTTGGAAATTACAAAATCAAATTACGAATCTAAAAATAGTCTAAACAGCAAGTCAATTGTGTTGAATGAGATTTTGATCTTGCAGTGTTATCTAGAACTAAATAATAGAATCTAGATGCAGATCAAGAATTATCATCTAAGTGATTCCTTTCTGTTCTTTACTACTTTGAGTGGCCTAGAATATAAATTCAGTTTGGTCCAGGAAAAATGGTCAAGAGAAAGAAAAGAGACTTTCTGATTCCTTCTTTCAACTGGTTGTTATGTACTCCAAGTTCTCCACCCAGCCAGGTTATCCTCGCTTTCCTTGGTGAGATGATTTCTCTCTGCACTCTGTCTCATCTTGTCTTCAGCATGTGCTGTCTCTTTCCCACTTTTTTGGCATGTGTTGAACAGTACTTTGCTTCACTCTACTAAAGTATCACCCATACAAGGTTAGGGTTACCTGCAATAGGGCCAACTGCCCGTGTATATGTGTTGGCAGTGGGGGCAGGGTGTATTTCAATGATCAACCTGAAAGTGATATCCACTTTGGCTTTAAACAAAAAGTTCTCACTATTTGTGCTTGAAACAGATTTTCTCAGTTTTGTAGCACCCCTCCACCCCTCTGTCCTGAGAAACTGAAAAGCTCTCAACTTCTTTATGCAGGGCTATAGTGCTCTCACTCTCCACTTTTCAGGCCATATTCTAGGGACTTTTTTTTTTTTTTTTAACACTAAGTGTTAAGAAACTGAGAAGTTCCTTAGAAAAATTCTGCCTCTGGCTTCTAAAAACCACATTGTTGTTTCTCTTTGCAAATATCCATCCTTTCTTTGATTCCCCACAGTTAATGGCCATACGCCAGAAACTCAAGAGCTTTTCTACACATTCAGACCCACAATGTAGACCTAAGTGAGCTTCAAGCCTCAAGCCTCCTCTTGTTGTTCTCCATGATGCTGAGGGCTCCTACAATCACACCCTCCCCAAAAGATAACTTGCCAACTAATCTGATACATTATAATACCATATCATTAGCTTAATCCCCTTAAGCTAATACACCCTGTGTATTATTAAACTGAAAATGACAGGAATATTATAGCTTGTATTTCAATAGAGGACTTATTCCAAGTGTTAGATAACTGGTTCTCAACCAGAAACGGTTTCACTATTATCCCTTCCCCCACTGGAGATTTTTGGCAATGTCTGGAGACACTTTGGTTGTAACGATTGGGGAGCAGAGGAGTTGCTTTTAGTATTTAGTGGGTAGGGACCAGGACTGCTTCTAAAGATCCTGTAATGCACTGGACAGCTTTCACAAACAAAAGATTAGGTAATAGGGAAATTTCATTAACAATGTCTAGGCAAAAATATTTGAGGGAAAATGCCTTTGAAAAACAGAGAGACATGTTGCCGTATTGTCTTCAGATCATCCAAGTGAAGCAGTTTCTGGAAAGAACAGTGGAATGATAGAGGGATAGCAGACTGCCTGACAATGGGGCCATCTTGGGGGGTGGTACTTGAAGTGCTTAGTCAGGTCACCCCAAAACATAATTCATTGGAGAAAAGGAAATAGGGTGCATGGATTTCCTTTGCTGGGGAGATCTGATTTCCAATATAAGTAGCACACACAGTTAGGATACACAGATCTCAGTGTAGGGTCAAGGGATATTGTATTTCTAATCAGGCTGAGAAAATGCCATTTCAGTCATGAATAAGCACTTCTATGGAAAACAATAATTCAGAGAAGTCGATGGAAAGGGGATCTAGCTGCTGTGGAGAGACATTGACTTTATAAACATCAGGAAAGCATGCTGACACCAACAGGGGGCAAGCACTTCGAGGTAACCACAGGGTGAAAATATGGAGTCATTTCTCAATTCAGATGTCTTACTCAGGAACTCACAAGAATAGTTACAGTAAGATAAGTCAATTGCCTTTCCTGAAAATCTTTAGAGTCTTGGAGGACACCTCTTGATCAAGTTGTATTAATGTGGCCCTGAGAAAAGACAAGGGAATAGTTCCCATAACCTGTAGGGATTTCTTTTCACCAGAGCCTTTGGCAAGACATTTAAAATAACAAAGTCAACACTGAAAATTCACTTTATTATGTTTTGATTTCACAGAAAATGTAGACTTGTAAATAACAATAGTTCTTTGTAACAATCTGCGTGACACATTTATTAGCTTGTAGAAGTGGGAGGTTTGGTTAAACAGGAATCCATGTGAATATTAGGGAAAAAAACAGGAACTGAAACAACTATGATTTAGAAAAATAATGATCATGTTGGGCTTTACAAACTACCTGTCACCTCACTGATCCTCAGAAAAATGTAAAGCACATTCTCATGGATGAGTGAGAATTTTCTCTGCCTAGGTAAGGAGAAGGTCAAAATAAGCACGCCTTAGCTGTCAGCTAACTCCAGCAGATTGCTTTGCAGAAGGTCAGCACAGACCTGACAAAAGCAGTTTACCAGCTTTGGAACTGGTGAGATCTGTTTGTTAAGTGAACAACCCTTGCTCTTAGGGTAAGGAAGCCCAGGTTGAAATACGGTAAATAGACACAAAAGAGTGGTTCTGGTCCACTGGACACCTCTCTGAGCCTTTATTTTGAGAGCAGGCAAGAGGGGAGATGAATGTTCTTCAGCTGAGCGAGACAACACCAGCCCTGAGCCAACCTTTAATAAAGGAGAAGTAATAACAATATCCGGGCCTGAAAATGCCATCAAGTCCAAGCACATGCTCGGTCATGTTGGCTGCTTCTGAGTGAGAGAGACCTGCTTTAGCTCTTGTAGAGTTGATGTAAGATTCCTTAATAAATTAATAAGGCCAAGAAATGTCCATGCAAAGCTGGATTTTCTGACTGTAAAAATACCTCTTTTAAAAGGAAAGATGAGTTTTTTTCAAGTTTTGTAACAATTCCAGTATAAAGGAGTATGGTTCTGACGATTGAAAACATCTCTTGAGAACCTTGGCAGCCTTTGGGGAACTACACAATGGGGCTGGAGGTTCTGAGCAGTGCCTGAGCCCCTGGGCCTCCTCTGGAAGTAGGTGCTTGGAGGGACAGGAAAGCAGAAGCTGAAGGAAGAGTAGAGTTTACCATCAGAGCTGAAAAGTGACTCGTCACCATCACTTTGCTCTGCTGGGCATTTGAGAAGGGTTCTGTGATGTTTTCCCTCACTCCTCCTTCTGTTACCTGGCTCTGTGTAGATTAGATTGCCATTTCACTGCTCCACTAGGATGTTCTTTTCAATCTGGTTAACACCCGTATAAAGGAAGAGCAGAGAGTCAGTGTCACTTGGGGTGCCCTATGCCTCTGCCAATTCTGTCCTGAAGCATCTGTTTCAAATAACATGCCAAGCCCATCCCTGAACTGAGCATGGGGACTTTGTGCTTGAGCTGAAGCCATCTGAGCAGATAAATCGTCTCTCATGGCAGAGTGCTAGGTCTACCAGAGCATGAGGGGCTGTCTAGTACACTGTGATGAGGATGACCCCTGGCAAAGTGTGTTCACAGAATACAGACAAGATCTGTCAGCACCACAGGCCAATTTGGGGAGGCAAATCTATTGAAGAAAACACCAGTTGCTAAGCATCAGAGTCATGTGCAGATCATACTTTTATTGTAGAAAATCTTAGTAAAATAGTCAAGATCTTCTATTGTGTAGGGATTTTTCAGATTTTGTAGAAAATGAATACGCATCCTCTTGGGCTAGAAAACTTCAATTTTTATTGGGAGGGAATTTGAGAGGGTTTCTCATCTGAGTAGACTCTTGTTATTTTGTTTTGGGCAGTTTCTGCCACACAATCCCTTGAGGTCTCAGATAATCAAGGTTTAGTATATCTTAGGATGGTGGGATATTGATCCTCTAACAAACCCTAAGGAAAATGAGTTTGAAATGATCCTCGCCTGTTTTCACAATTTTTTTTAAATAATGAAGATTTTCTCTTTTAGAAGTGAAAACAGATAAAAGCATTTTACTTTCTTATTTTGCCCTCTTCAAAGGCCATACCCACTGCTACTTGAGAAGGAGGCCTCCCTTACACATCAGGCCAACTTCTGTGGGCTTCTATATGGCTATGCCTTGTGCCCTTGTTTCTTATCAGAAAGGATGCATTTCAGCATAAGAAGTTAGATCATCTCAGTGATGAAAGAAAAACCAATAATGAATATCCCTTTAGAGTGCTAAAATTATTTAGATTCCACCAGTTAATTCTGAGACAAACTCATTTCATTTAATAGATAAAGTGCTTAATTTTCTCTAGTACTTTTGGTCGTGGTACTACTTAATGGGGCACTGGGGTAATGATGGATGTCTGTGCACATGCCTTCACCTTCCTTGGTTTCAATTTTCCCAGAAGCAAACTAAGGGGAGTTGAGATGTCCTCTAAGAGCCTTTCCAAGTCTAAATACATTCATGGACTTATGATCACAGTTCACCCAGGATGAAGAAGGGTCGATGGTTTGGGACCCCTGAGAAAGCCCCTTCGTTCACAGCAGGTTTTGGTGTGACTAAGACTGAGCCCACAGATCCTGCCTTCCCACTGCCCTGTAGGCATCACTCCCCAATTTGTCTCCCTTCTCTGACTCCATAGAATCAAAAGATGAAAGGGCCACTTTGGAAACATGAGCTAACTGATTTTGGAGTTCAACAGTGAAGGAAAGGTGATGAATTCTGTCAGTTTTAAGAGGACTATGGTGCTCATATCAATCACGATGAAGTGCTCCAGAAGGCTCTTTCCCACTAATCTCAGTCTGAATGCCCCACTGTAAAGTGAGAGTAGAAAAACCAAGAGGTCAAAGAGTCAGAAGATGAGCTAGCATCAACAGCTAGACATCAGATGCATATAATGAAATGTCCTGTTAGTTAATGGAGTTTTGTGAAGTGTCTGTTTAGAACACCAACCTAAGTGGATGAGGGGATGGGAAGTAGCTTCATCTATTTCACCTTTCTTTCATTTAATTTGCAAAGTGGGCCAGGCAGTCTCTTCATTTTCCTTGAATGTCATCTTTCACTTGTGGCAGGAGCTGACCACAATTTATATATTGATGTTCCCATAATTATAGTTGGGTCCCTTAAATGTAATCTCCAAGTTATGATTGGTTTGTAACATAATATGCCCTGGTCACTAACTTTATACACAAAGCCATGTGCCATTTGCTTTAGGCTATGGTATCTTGTCATCTTGTAAGCTTCAGATGTGCTGGAAGGGTGATGGGTACCAGTAGATCCTCATCTGCACACGTGGCCAACTTATTTTAGGCATCTGCGTATGGGTAAAGGCTTTCTGGGCACAACTTAGCTCTGGAAAGCTCTCTGTCAGCATTTTGGTTCTCTGGTCTTGTTAACCCCAAAGTTTGCATTCCCAAAGCCATTTCACTTACAAAATTCCATGGGCCACCTGCATAATACAAGACAGAAATTTTATTCCCCCCCTTTTCTTATCTGTACAGACATGCATTCTGATATTCCACTCACTAAGCTATTTTCCTCTACTTTCACACAATAGTTACAGAATCCTGCCAGATAGTAAATTTTCCTTTAGATCCTATAGATCCTAAGTGAGAGAAAGTCTTGTTCAGTTTTCAAGGTTCTTTATCTCAAGGGGGCAGTAAGGTAAAGCAATCAATTTTGCTATTGCAAAGATTCAAAATTATACCAAAGGACAACAAGTATGCCTTCTCACATCAGATTTTAATATGGTAATAAATGCCTGGAAATTTTGCATTTTTAACTTAAAGTTTATTGAAAGCCATCTTCCTTTAGGCAATTACCTAATTACCCCAAGAGGTGATGGCTATGAAGATCCCTTGCTTAGGCAAAAGCCTTGCTTGGTCTTTTCAAGAGTTAAAGTCAATTCAATGGTAGTTGAATTTTCTTTCTTTACTTTTCCCTCCAGATGGAAGTATGAATTTTTTTTTAATTGTGCAATTTTGTTGTAAGACACAGAAAGTTCTTTTGAGATGCTCCTTTTCCCTCTGGTCAACTGCTCTAGAAAAGGAAACTTCTAGGTGAAGACATTTATCAGAACTCATATCACTATCCCCTCTAACAGCCTTGTCATGACCAGGAAGAGATGTACCCCAAAATGCTGGAAGTCAGAGAGAATTGGGCATGCTTTGTGTATAGTAAGTATGTGGCCCCATACCTGGGCCCTGAGGAAGGGAGAAAGGGCTTCTGTTGAGACAAAGGTCACATGCCATGGAAATATCTCCCCGAGAGAACCCAAAGGCCCAGTGTTCTTGCAGATCCAATGGATTTGTTGGCAGAGGGCAGGTGAGTAGTGACCTCCGCTGGGGTCATGTGGGAGCTGCCCAATCAGCATTCTTGGGGGCCTTGCATGTGTGCACATCCAGAGCCTCCAGGCAGTCCTGACAGCGCACGGCACAGCACCAGTGGAACTTACACTCACACTTGGTCATCCGGGTGACCCGGGAGGTGTCATAGCCTCTCCCACAGCACATGACTTCACAGCTGTCCATGCCTCGGGAAGTCAGGTTGCACACACGGCCTGCTGTACCCAGGGAGCCTAGAAGACAAACCAGATGCTGTCACTGAAAAGGTGCAGGGAGACTGCAGCATGCCTTGGGAGGAGAAGACATTTTTCAGGACAGGGTTCTGGTCCCACCTCCCCACAGCCTGGTGCATGCCAACTATTCTGAGGACCCAGGCAGCTCATGTCATTCCAGACCACACAGCCATGCCTAGAGGGCCAGGTCCAGCAAGAATGGACATGAGGTTTGAAACTGCCTGGCCAACCTGACTCCAGCATTCCCACTTATGAGTTAGATAAACTTTTCAGATTATCCTTAACCAGACATGGGTTGATAAATCACTGAATCAGCAATGCTAGAGCAGACTGAAAGAAGGATTTATCCTAGTTCCTTTTCTCTGAACCTCAAACCACATGAAGAAGCAGTGACCAAGGTTAGCTCTCTCAGAACTTGTGATGGTGTCCAACCCTCAGAAGGGAGAGAGTCTGTCTTCTCAGACCTCATTATGTTAGCTTATTAGAAAGAGAGAACTCTGATTGCTGAAGGGGAGGTGTGGTCATCATTTGTGTAAACCTCTGAGGAGAAGACAATGCACAGCCTGGTTTATTCTTTTTGCTGTTGTCCAAGGGGCCATCTAGAAGCACGTGGGGCACATGGTTGACACCAGGATTCTTGGCCTTTGATGAACAATATTGACATGAAACACCCATTAAGAATTACCAATGGGAGACTGCATTAGTTAATTAGGTTCATATTTATGTGCTTGTTTCTGAAAATCTTGAAGTAATAAAGTCCCTTAATTTGTTCTATTCTTGGAAAAGCACCCAAAATTCTCTTACAAGACAGCTATTACCAAAAAGTCCAAGTGTAACAGGCATTTTTGGAGAATCTGCATAATTTACAAAGAGCCTTTCTGCCCTTTCTATTGCATAGAAATGGATGCATGGCAGTCATATTGAACAATAAATTCCTGTTCTGTTAGTGGCAGCTGATTGGACCAGGGACAGACACCTGCTCATCCTGATCCAATCAGGTAAGTTTCCTTGGGAATTTGTGATTTTAATGGGAACAATCGCTCTCACCAGGTACATACTCAGTAGTCACATGAGCCACGTCCTACACTGAGGTCTATGGACTAGAGGAGGTTCACAGAGAGAAAAGAATAAGGCAGATGAAAATTATAAAACACTGTTAAAAGAAATAGAAGAGGACACAAAGAAATGGAAAGATATCCCTTGTTCATGGATAGGAAGAATCAACATTATCAAAATGGCCACCCAACCAAAAGCAATTTACAGATTCAATGCAATACCAATAAAAATCTCAATGAAATTCTTTAAGGAAATAGACCAAATATTGATGAAATTCATATGGAGACACAAAAAACCCTGATTAGCCAAAGCTCTACTTAAGAAAAAAGGAGAATGGAGGTACCACACTCCCAGACTTCAATTCTACTACAAAGCAATAGTAATTAAAACAGCATGGAACTGGTATAAAGACAAACACACAGACCAATGGAACCGTATAGAAAGCACAGAAGTAAAACCACACAACTATGGACAACTGATCTTTGACAAAGGAGCAAAGAATTTGCAATGGGACAAAGACAGCTTATTCACAAATGGTGCTGGCAGAACTGGTTCACCATATGCAAACAAATGAAACTGGATCACTATCTCACACCATGCACAAAAATCAACTCAAAATGGATAAAAGACCTAAATGTAAGACCTGAAACTATAAAATATATAGAGGAAAACATAGGTAAAATGCTTCAAGACATACAATATAGGCTTCGAGGTGGCAGTCCCCAAAACAATAAAAATGAGAGAGAAGATAAACAGATGGGACTACATCAAGATAAAAAGCTTCAGTACAGTGAAGGAAACATTAAATAAAACAAAAAGAAACCCCACTGAATGGGAAAAAAATCTTTGCGCTCCACACAACAGACTAGGGTCTGATCACAAAGATATACAAAGAACTCACAAGACTCAAGAAAAATAAAGTAAAAAACCCAATCAAAAAATGGGCAGAAAAACTTAAAAGACACTTCTCCAAAGAGGATAGACACATGGCCAACAGGCACATGAGAAAATGCTCAACATCCATCATAATCAGGGAAATGCAAATTAAGACCACAATAAGGTATCACCTTACACCGGTAAGAATGGCACACATAAAAAAAAAACCAACAACAACAAATGCTGGCGAGGATGTGGAGAAAAAGGAACCCTAGTACACTGCTGGTGGGAATGCAAGCTAATCCAACCATTATGGAAGGCCATATGGAGGTCCCTCAGTCTACTAGAAATGGAACTACCATATGATCCAGCAATCCCGCTCCTAGGAATCTACCCAAAAGACACAAAAACACGGATCCAAAAGAGCACCTGTAGTCCTATGTTTATCGCAGCACTATTTGTAATTGCTAAGACCTGGAAACAACCCAAATGCCCAAAAATAGATGACTGGATCAAGAAGATGTGGTACATATACACAATGGAATATTATTCAGCAATCAAAAATGAAAAACTAGGGCCATTTCTAGAAACATGGATGGAGCTAGAAGGAATTATACTCAGTGAAACAAGTCAGAAGGCAAGAGAAAAATATCGGATGGTTTCATTAGTAGGAGGAATGTGAAAGAACAACAGCTACAACAACAACAAAAAAAGAAGAAGAAGAAGAAAAAGAATGAGCTCAATTACAACCAAAAGCAATCAAAGAAAAAAAACTCAATAAGACCAAAAGGTCAAAGATAAACCGATAAGCCAAAGGGACCATGAGGGGGCGGGACGGGAAGGAAGGGAGGGCAAAGAATGGGATGAGGGCAAAAAGAGCACAAGAGACTAAGGTGATGGTGCACGGGTGGAATGGTGGTGGGAACTCCCTGGGGAATACAAATGATGTCAAATATACTTAAATTAAAAAAAAATATTTAAAAAAAGAAGAAAGAATAAGGCAAATGTACAGAGACAGCAAGGGCAAGACATGGAGGGAGAATGATGCTCACATTCCAGGCTATTTTCTGGTTCTGTTTCCAGTTCTCTCTGACACCTGGCAGCATTCCAACCTTTGGGTTCCCAGAGACTGTATCCTTGTAATAATAAATATTCCCTTTTTGTTCAAACACTCTAGTTTCTATTGCTTGCAATCAACAATACTAAATAATTGACAAACCTTGATAAGCTTAACTCTTTATTAAAAAAAAAACTGATAAGGGCATGTAAAAGACAGTGACAATTCACTTGCAGTTCCGCCATCATTTCATTAGGAGTTTCTTCCTTTTCATAATTGCTACAGTGACTCGTGACTGCCTGTTTATCACAAGCCACACTGTGTTCAAATTATCTACATAAATGTCATGTTGCCCTGCCCGACAAGAATGACCAGGGAAGCAGTCAGTTTCAAGTGGAGCATGGGGTCAGGAGGAGGAGACGGTGGGGCAGAACTTGCTTAGAGTGATCAGGCCACTACAGCAGGAAGGCAGGCAGAGGAATTTCACGAGGACAGGAAGGATGGCAAAGGGCTGGGGTCAGGGTGGAGCCGGGTTAGCCAGGGATGGCCCCGAGCCTACATCATGCTAGGGAGCAAAGGGTTAGAAGAGGTAGTGGTAAGACTGGATTCAGTGCAACGACCAGGACAGTGCTCAGAATTACTGATAGTGCAAAAAGATTTACAGCCAAAGTCTGTTTCTTAACAGTGCACCCATTATTTCATTCAACAAACATTTAGTGAACACAAGATTGTGTAAGTCACTGTGTTGGCTGCTTGGCGTCTGGGTGGTGGTGGTGGTGGTGGTAAAATAATGAGCATTCAGCTCCTATTCTTGAAGAATACATAGTGTAATGAGGAGAGGGAATATGTAAAGAAATATTTCCACTACTTCTAGACAACTGTTCTGTTTCCTCAACACCTACCATAACCCACAGTAGAGTTTCATGTAAGGACACCTGCAGACTAACCTCAAAAATAGAATGAGAATATTTCAAACCTGAACAAATCAGAAGTCAAGTCCTAGCTTTGCCATATATCAACTGTGTGACCTTGAACAAATTACTTAATCTCTTTAACCTCTCAAAATTGGGATGAAAAAACAGTTCCTTCCTCATAGGACTGTGGTGAGGATGGAATGAGATAATTCGTGAAACCTCCTGACAGTGTAAATGTTCAATAAATGTTAACCATTCATTCACTTAACAAGTGTTCACTGAGGGTCTAGGATGTAGTAGGCACTCACAGTTCTGAGACCTTGAGAATATATCAGTAAATAAAAACAAGCCCCTACCCTGAGGAGTTTATATTCTGAAGGAGTATGATAATTATTGGTATTAATATTAGTAGTAGCAAACAAGCTCAGAAAAGGCACTTCTACCAGCATGGTTTAAAAGAGGAAATGGTATTAGAGATATGATGTAAAGGATAAGTAGATTTGCAGGAAAAAATGGGAGGAAAGACACTCCAGCCAAAAGAGAACCACCAACAGAAAATCAGAGCGCAGGCTCACAACGTAGCAGTTTCAACATGGATGAGATACAGGACATGTGTTAGCCAAAGAGCTGGAAAAGCAGGTTGGAGCAGCAGGTCAAAGAGTTTTCCTACTTTGCTCTATTGATAGTTTGCAATTTATTTCACTGCAGGTGGTGAGCCTGTCCGATTGGCAGCCAGGGAAGACAGGTCAGAATAATGAGTTTGAAAGAGTAGCTTGTGACAAGGGAGGTCTCCTTGAGACTGCAGAATTAATCCAGGAAGAGATAATGAATGGAGATGCACAGAACAAGCACACAATAGGTCAAAGAGGGAGAGGTACTACAAGTTGGTGGCTCAATGAAACAGGGTTAAGTGTCAAGTAGGAAAAGACTGAAAATGCTCTTTTGGCCCCACCATGAGCATTAGCTGTTGCCCTTGGGTAAGAGCAGTTTCAGTAGAATGATAGAGGTGGGTGCAGCACACTGACCAGTGACAGGGAGGAGAGGACAGGCAGACACTGAATGTAGGTCCTGTTAAGAGGCCTGATGAAGCAGATGTCAGAGCGCAGAGCTGCAAGGAATGATGAGGCCAAAGGTGGGACTTCTAGGTTCTTGTAGACCATAAAGTTTATTATGGAGCAGTAGTATCTGAAAGTATTCTGTATGTTTTTATTGACATAAAATACACAAGTAGGACAAGTTGTCTAAGGTACAGATATTAGGGCAGTGATCTCCCTTGGGGCATAGTGAAAAGGGACATGAGGGAGGTTTCTAGAATACTAGACATTTTCAGGTTCTTGATCTGGGTACAGGTCAGATGGTTATGTCCATTTGAGACAATTAAATGGGCTATACATATGTGATATATGCACTTTTCTGTATGCCTTTTATATATTGCAAGAAAAAGAAGAGGGAGAAGAAGAAAGAAGCCATATATGTGAAGTCAGTATTTTTGGAAGAACAGAAAAAGTACAGTGTGGCTGGAATGCAGCATTTAAAAGAAAGAATGGCAAGAGATGAGGTTGAAGATGTGAGTAGGGGTTGTATAAGAGGCCTTGTATAAGAGGTTAAGGGGTTTAAACTTTCACCCAAGGGCAATGGGATGATATTGAGAGTTTTGCATTTGTGTTTCCTAAGGATTGCCACTGCAGCTGGGGTCAAATGCATTGAAGTGGACCAACAAAGACAAATAAGCTAATAAAGTACACTGGGCAGGACACAGCAGGGTCTGGATGAAGACAGTGATAGAGGGCATGGGAGAGGTTAATGGGCTCCAGAGAAGTCAAGGGGAGGACCAACAGGACCTGGTGATAGGCGGGACAGTCACTGGAAGTATCAGAAAAGTCAGGAAGAAATCCCAGATTTCTGGCTTGAGTGGCTGAGCTTATGCTGGGGCCATTCGCTGAGGTAGGGCCTCCTGGGGAGGCGCAGGCTCTGAGAAAGGATGAATTTAGTTTTCAACATGCTGAGTTTGCTGTGACTGTGGGGTCATATAGGTAGAAATGTTAACTGAACATATTCTTTTGGACTCAGGAAAGAAGTGTGGATGGAGATGCAGATCAGGAAGTTGAAGTCATGGGTGTGAAAAACACTCTCACCTGCTGCCATCCAGAGGCAGCTCTGAATTTTACCTTTATGTGATTTGCTCATAAACTCTGCACACCAATAAACATCAATCACTTGCACTGACATGCATTTATGAAAATGCAAAAATATCACCCTGCAATTAGACTTCTTTCTCCCCTAGTGGTTGTGGAACATTGGGGGGGCCAGGACAGGGAAGTAAAAAGTCTCCTCCTGAATTAGACTGTGGATCTTCTACTGACACTGGGTTTGGTTGCACTTGGTGGTCTTTCCCTAGTGGCTGGAAGCCCAAGTGGGTTGGAGCTGCATCTAACTCAGCCTTGAGTAACAATCGTGGTAGGTTTTTTATTTGAATTCCTCAAATGCAGAAATTGAACTGAACTCTGTCTGAACAGGTGGGTTTCTTGGTGCGGTGACCTCAATACTATCAAAACCTTGAGAGGGGAGCAGCAAAGCAGTGAGCACTGACAAGAGCTAAACTTGGAAATGGTTCAGTAAAGGAGATGAAGATTCAGACAATAAGATATCTCAGTAGCTTAATGTTCAGTTATAAAATGCTGGAAAACACAATTAAACTGAACATACCGCTCCCCACTGGCTGCCCAAACAAGGCATGATGAGGACCCAGAAGAAGGAACATGAGAAAGGGTTTTTGAGTTGGGGAGGCACTCTTCTGAGAGACTGAAGCAGCAAGGGGCCCCCCTAAGGTCCCCTCTGAGATGACACCAGGAATGGGCTACCTGAGATGAGAGGGGAGGACAAACTGGTCTGGAGAGGAGATGAGGCTGCAGAGCAATGGACCATGCATTGGCCCTGCTCTGGGGTTTGGCTCTCATTGTGTCTGCTGACACACAGAGGGCACAGGGGCACTGGGTACTTTGCTGTCTTGTGGGCAGAATACAGAGCTATTTCATCCAAACCGTGAAAAAAGCATTTCCAGAGTGCAAAATATGCACAAAATCTGTTAGTATCTATCAGTCATAAACCCATACGTGCCAGTTTTCATATTTTTAAGCCAGATAGGGCTGAAAATCACCTAGTCTTTCCTTTTTTCTCTTTTTCTACTTCTCTTTTCTACTTCTTTCCCTCTACTTTTTCATCCCTCTTTCTCTTCTTCTGTTTATGATTATGGAACACTTATATGGGTAAGGCCCTGTGATAAATATTCTGTCCATGTTATCCCATTTAATTCTCACAAGTTTAGAAGGAAGTTACTGTTACCAGCCTCCATTTTGGAAGTGGAGGGTCAGGTAGTTCAAATGACTTCCCCAAGATCACACAGCTACCAGGTGGCAGGGACAGGAGTTAAAGCCGGACTTGCCTGACCCCAAAACTGAAGCTCTTAACCGTGGTGCTATTTAGCAGAGGCTCCATCCCATTCCCCTATCAGGCCACAGAGAACAGGCTCGCTGATCAGTGCTTAGCATCTGTCCTGTCCTCTCCCTTAGTTCATTAAATAAAAAACTTGCAAGAGTCCTGCGGGAACTTTTTTGGAGAGGACCTTTTTTCTCCAGTTTATGATGTGCCACAGACAAACAGCTAAAGTTACACAAGAAAATCGCAAGGGTAGTTAACATGGTGTTAGTAGTTTATGCTGTTTCTCCTGTACTAATTCCAGTCACCGTTTTTGAGAAATGTTACTCATTTCTTGGCAATACCAGGACACTTATCTCCAAAGGTGGGTGCCCAAAAGGTGGGTTCGTTGTATGTCACCGATGTTGCCACAGCTGGACATTGCGGGGAGCCCTTTCTAGGGAGGGCCTTCTGGTCCAGGAAAACCAATGGCATCAATTTGTATCTCAACCAAAATGAAGCAACTTGGCCTGATCACTTCCTAACTCTCCTCCTTACTTAATTCTATCAATTTGAGCCATTTCCAAAACCAAATTGATCTTTCTCAGTCAAGTATTTGCACTTTATCCATCAAGGATTTGCACTATATTGTGGTTTAAGAAGCATCTTTGGTTAGTTCTAAAATGATACTTTAAATAACTTTTCAAAATATTTTTAACAATGACCCTATCTTTAGTCTCCCAAATGGATATTTTAAAGGGATAAACATGTACGTAGGTGCTCTGTATTTCAAGTGTTTGCTTCAAAAATCATATTGCTTTGTTACAATATCTCTTTTTGAACTTTGACTTACAGAGAGCATGTAAGGGACGAGCGATAAGTGAGAAGCACCTTGCCTTTACTTCCCTTTGCTTTTTCTTTTAGACTGGATTTAGATGCATGACATGCATGGGTCCAGATCCCAGTTCCGGACAGTGCTGCAAACTCAGGCCCAGCAAACCCTACCTTGTCAACCCTTTCATGAGCTCATCTGCCTGGATTCTGTGTCTGTAGACCCAGGTGGTCTACAATGTCTGTGATGTCTCTCTGTGGGAAGGTGTGGGTTCCAACCAGATCTACCTTTCTCCTCCGCAGGGGTTCTGTCCTCACCCTGACTCATAGAAGAGCACATACATGCATGGGGGAAAGGAGAATGAAGAAACAGCATTTCCAGATTATGTAAGTTTGGGACCATGTAAAACACTTTTGGTGGGGCAATGCTGAGGGATATTTGCAGAATTGAACATCCCATCCCCAGAGCTATAAAATTAATACTGGAGTCAGAGCTCTTGGTGCAAAAACATTTCTGTCTCCACCAACATGCATCTTCCTGACAGCAGAGAGGATGGAGGGCTTTTGCTAATGGTTCCCAGATCCACACTTCTGGGACCTGGAGGAAGGGCGCTCTTGTGTGCACACACACTCTGTGGATGGACCTGTGTCTTTGGAAATTCCTGCCACTCCAGGCTGACAGAAGCCCATATGTTGGCCATTAGGGCATGAAGCAAGATTCACTAAAGCCCCGTCATTCAATAGGCTGTTTCTCCTCTGGTTGACTTACATGTTGTCATTAATGACACAGATTTATTGAGGGAAGAAAAGAATGTTAAAGAGCAAGTGTTTGAGTTTGCACATTCATCTACTTGCACAGTTTACCCTTCTTCTCATTAAGAACTGCAAAGCTAAAGCTAGGAAACACATTTCCACTTACCTCAGATGATTTTACTCAATCTTTTCACATAACTTGGAACAGTCTGACTGGTATTTCCCATTACATTAGAAAATCCTATCATGGAATTAACATTGTTGAGATCAGACTCCTTAAGACTTTCCATATCTGGCACTACTTAGCCTGACCAAATTAATTTCACCCTGACCCAACCTCTCCCTTCTAATCAAACCATCTCTCGCTATCCCAGGGAAATCACTTTCTGATGTCACAGTCATATGACAGTTACTCCCATCTGCTATTCTGACCTTTCCTTCCACACCTTTAGATTGGAAGTTTCTCCATCCTTCAAGTTTCAGGTCACTTCAGCACCTTCCATTGTACTCTCTCCTTGTCTGCTCCAAACTCAGCTGACCTCCTTCCTAAGTCCTCTAATGCACGTCCTGCAGCAGGGCTTATACACTGTTTTAAAATGTCTGATTTCTCAAGCATCTTTTTCCCTTGAGGTCAAGGGAGGTCTAGGCCTTATGTTTCTTCTCTATGCTACATAATGTTCCGATGGTCAACACATATCTTCTGATTTATTAAATAACAAGTGTAATAAATCAATGGTAATAAGTTACAACTTAAATAAATGATAGTGAATTTCTTGAAAATTAAGATCAACATTCCTTTCCCAACCTAGGATATACTACCACACTTCACTTAGTTCCCAGGCACAGCAGTGTGAGTAGACTAGCAAAAGCCTGGTTTCTATTCCAGTGACTTCATTGATGTATAGAGAAAATACACAAGAAATATGACAGGTTTTTACATGATAGAAATTTGGAAGAGCAGGAGCTGGTGGTATCAAATTCAGGTTCTGTTACTGAAAACTTAGACTAAAAGTAGCAATGAACCCATTTACTTATTGAATCACCGGAACCTTGGAAACTGTGAAATGAGATACTCATATCTTAAGAGACCCAAAGAAGTTATTTTGTCTGTAGCTACCAATCAGTGATTTGTAGAAACAGTAGTAGGTGACAATAGGCACCATCAAAGTGTCCTACATGTGACACAGAGCACTCTCCCTAAGAATGTGGAAAGTATATGAAAGTAAGTGAACACGATTCTGAAGTCCTTTAACATCATTTTTTTTTGTTTGCAATATGTTAATAAGGCAACTAGGTTTTTTCTATTTCCAAAAATCTTAACATTTTGAAGTTCAAAGATTTCAAAATGAGAAAATGAAAATTTCTTTGTTTTTTCTGAGTTTTTTTTAAAAGGATTTTTTTTTCAATTTTCACAAGTCTAACTAATGTCCACTGTATTTAATTCAAATGAGGGTGTATATATCGGTGTTTCCTAGAGGTATGTTAGTTCTAAGAGATCTATATAGGCAATACTGACTTACAGACCATGTGTATAACATAAAATAGCATTGGTTATTTTTCTTACATTAACAATAAAATCAGATGAATCATCTAGCAGTCTCACAGATAGGAGCAAAGGAAAAAAAGCTTCCCAAAGAGTAAGACATGAGAAATTGGTAGTGGCTAAAAGCAATAGATACAGTCTGTTGCTGCATTTATTTGAAACCTTTTATCTCATCCAAAGAAATGGGCAGCCAGCAATATCTTAAACTCTGTAAATGCCCCAATTAATACACTTAACTATGAAAAATATTTCCATTTCACACTTAAATTAAGCCTACATGGGAATTTTCATAGGGACTGTGTTAGCAAGTTGTCAGCAGTGAGTACAGAATGCTTAGTAATTACCTGTCAAAGAAACCAAGTTAGCTTTAAGTGAACACACAATGCCGATACAACTAAGAATTCAACAAATATGACATCTATGTGTTCTGTTGTTTATAACTTGCCATTAATTCCAGTTGAACCCACGTTTACATCCCAGGTTGTAGGGCTCCAGTGGTGATCATGGAATCTGCATCCAGTGGGATGGATGGGAAACACAAATTTACTGCAAACTGTGGCACATTCTAGTAGTGAAAAACAAGACTTGTGAGATGAAGTAGAGATCCTTGAGACATTTCAAGGGGACCTAGTGACACACCAGGTGTGGAAATAAGATGGCAGAGTGATGTCTTGTGGGCTTAGGGCTTGACCAATGGAGTGAATGGCAGTACCTTATCTGGAGAAAGGGAAACGTGAAGAAAACAGGTTTTAGGGGTAGAATGGATCAGGAATTCAGTTTTGAGTTCTTGAAAAGAGTGGAGATAAATGTGGAAAATCTGAGTGAAGCTAAGCAAGAAGTTGAACACAAAATAAGGAGAAAGGACACAGATGAGGATAGAGAGAGCACTAAAAGCCACAGCAATCAAGGACACTACCCAAGAAGAAAGTATGGAGAGAAGAGGACCCAGGCTGAGCCGGAATATCTTCAAAAGTTAGGAGTAGAGGAGGAGTCACTAGCAGCTGAAACTGAGACAGGCAGCAACTAGGACAGGAGGAAAAGTAGAAGAATGTGGCATCACCAAGGTCAAGGAAATAGTGTTTTTCTGGAAGGAGGGAGATGCAAGTTTATAATATATACCAAAGAAGGTCCACTGGAAATAATATTAGTTTGTAACTTAATAATTGCTCTGAAAAGTGACTTAAAAGCTTCTCCAATACATTTTCCATATTATCTGTTCTGATGTGGCTGAGTACCTTTTAGATATCAATTCATGGATTCCTGTGATAAGTATCAAAGCTGACAGAGTTGGATAACTTAGTATTTACACTTTCAAAATGACAAATAGAAGCTAAGGTTTTGTAACAGAGTAATGAAGAGACAACTGAAACCCAAGAAACACCATTTGCCTCTCTGAACTGGAGAGTGCCCAGCACCGAGCTGTGTACCACTGCCGCCAAAGCCTGGCTTCTCTATAAGGAGCAGATGTCTATACAACTGCAAAGGCAAGGACCAAGACCATCTTTCTCATCGTTTCATTCCTGGGGCTTACTGGTGTCTGGAATATAGAAGAGGCTCAACAAATTTTTGTTCCATGAAGAAATGAGGGACCTAAAATGTACTGGTGGGAACTGTATACTTAGTACCAAAAATAAGACCCACCCATTGCTACTGGCTGACATGTGGTTCTGTTGTTTTTAATTAGGCCACGATCTCACCATTCAAAGGTTCTGTAAACTAGGCCACACCACAGGGCATATCTAGAACACCAATCTCTGTAAACTGTGGTTGTGATTATGTTCCCACGGGTTCTTTACTGTTTTACAAACATGATTTGTGTGGGAAAAAAAATCCATGATATCTGAATGCTTACACTAGACACATGATATCTGCAGCTGTCAGCCAGGTATCAGGCTTTCAGCAGTTGATAGGTTAACGAATTGTTGAACTCCATTTGTGTTTTGAACTTGACTGGAGAAAAAGAGGTGGAGAGTTGTTTGTTTCCTACAGTTGGAGAGAAGACCTCAGGGTGACCTCTGGCCCAGGTCAGGGTTTTTGCTCCATAACCAGTGAAAGTGGCCTGTGATTAGGTGCAGACTCTTCTCTGGAGAGGATAGCAGCATTCCTCCTGGAGATGCACCTATCTCTGAGTTAAGGACTTCTTTGATTTACAGATGCCTGGGGCAATAACCAGAGTAGATAACCACAGAACCACCAGAATACCCAGCCCAGAAAGCCCTGCTTCCAAGATCTAGCCTCCAGTTTGGCCTGCCAAATGTCACCTGCACAACAGCACACGACTGTGTACTCTGAGCTGCAGGAGGGAGTATTTATAGTTGAACCTCAGAGCACTCACATTCTCCACTGAAGAGTATGGGAAATGTCTTTTCTTGTTATTGTTGCTGTAAGAAAATCCCTTAATCTTTTGATTATCATTTCTTAGGAACAAGTAAAGACACTTTCACATTGAATATGTGAAAGGGGCCTGCCAGTGATCTGAGATAAATGTGGGGGAAGCTCGAGTCTGTCTACTTCAGCCACCCCATTTGTGGGCACCTCATCCCATTATGTTCATCTCTTCATGCTGCTATGGATATCCCTCCCCCACTCCTGTTACTTCTAACCCGCAAATTTCAAGAGAAAAGTAGAAATTTTTATTTTGAATTTTCTTTACTTTGTTTGCCAATTGCAGGCCAGAAAATCTTGGACAAGTAAATTTTTAGCACCTCCATTTCCTTCTTATAAGTGGAGGCAACTGTGGTGAAGATTCAGAGAAAGTGCTTATCAGACAGAGGGCCTGATTTGCAATAGTGTAGGGTCTGAGAACTATCAGGTCTTTCCACCCTCCCACCACTGAGCAGCAAGTACCAAAGTAGCAAAGCAGCAAAGATGCCCCGGGGGCTGGGAGGCCTGCCAGCTTCCTGGCCCCCTGGCACCCCTGCCTGCCATGTCCCTGGTCACCTCAGAGAGAATGGTTCCACTTCTGACAATAAAAGCATGAAAGCCACTGAGGGCTCCAGGACTCCTTCCTTTACCCCCGTCTGCTAGAACCTCCTAGAACTTGCTCTGTGCCACCTTCCTGCCATTACAAATAGAGACTCCCGCAATGCTCTATTACCTGCCCTGACCTGGTATCTGGGCCAGTTCTCACTCAGAAATTCTCCAGGGTGTTCCCTGACCCACCCTTGAAATTCTCACCCAAACTGCCTCGTCCTGGCAGCTTTCACAGGACTCTACTGAAGGGAAGACTTGATAAACTCTATCAAACTGATCCCAGCAAAAGCTTTGTGAGCAGAAATGATTTTAATGTGCTGCCAGTAAACTGAGTCCCTGAAAAAGCAAGCCCAAATGTGAAAGGACACCCTCTTACACTGCATAAGTCAGGGTGGGGGCTAATTTTTGTTAGGTGACATTTACCCAGAGCTCATCAAATAACTAAGCTTTTTTCCTTTGTAAGAGGTCAGGCATTCCAAGAAGAGGATATCTCTCTGAATTTCTTCTTATCAAATACAGAAAATCAGGAATGATGGACTCTCTAAACCACTGATATTTTAAACTTGGAGGGACTGAAGTTTAAAACATGTACAGAATCTCAGGAATAGGTCTCTGAAGAGGCCTTCACTTTGGCAGACAGTGGAACAAACCTGTAGGCTTTATCCACTCCACAAACCAAACTGATAACACCAGCTGGCTCTCTGCAGAGTTTATTGGAACAGGAAACAGGTGTTGAGCGGTAAGAATAAAGTCCGCATATCCAAAGGGCTACTTCTTGACAACATGCTACCTGCTCGCCACCACTGCCTTCCTAGTACCAGCTGATAGAAGGTGCCCGATAAGCTGAATACTGAATGCAAATGACATAGAAAAAGTGACCACAACAAGGCAGAGTGGGTGATATGTCCTAGGGAAATGTTAATGTCAATTTTAAGAGTGAAAATGAAAAATGTATATTTCTATTATATTGATTTAAAACTTGATTTATCTTAGAGCCTGGATACCTGTCACTGTAACCTGTTTGGATCATAGAGGAGCTCCATGTCCAGAAAACAGAGTCTTCCAAACAGCACGATTTGAGGAAAGGAAGAGTCCCTTGTGGTTGTGCTCACACAGAGTAATGGGCTACTTTAAAGTTTGTTACTTTAACAAATTTTGTTCAAATTTGCTTTGACAGGAGGTTAGCAGGGACCCCATGCCTTCATTCCATGAGGAGGGGACAGATACACTATGAGATAGGTGCAGGAATCTTCCCTCCTTGCGGGCCTCAGATTCTGTCATCTCTCTCTGTCTCCACAAACAGATGTTATGAGCCACTCCAGGATGATTCTGAACCACACCCTTCCACGACTGATTTGACTGACATGCTACCGTGCAAACTTACAGAAGTTCCTAGTAGAAGCCGGCCAGGATGAAGCCTTGTCTTTGGGAGGTCACGGATGACACAGATCAGAGAAAATGTGTATCTTGTGATTCCAAATGCAAACAATGACAACATGACTCTGTCAACAATCTGAACTTTTGCTTACATAATATCAAATGCCTGGGTCTTATGTTCACTAAAATAATCATCTGATGGTCAACAGAATTAAAAAGAAATATTGTAAAGTTTGGCATTTTTGTATGCTCAGCTAAAAAGGCCATTGAGTCCAATTCAGATAATTTATGACCACTCTAGGCATCTTAGTGGTAATCTGATCTAATACATTGGAACTGACTACATAAAAAAGTAAATAATAAGGTGGCTTCCCATCAGTCAACGCCAACCAAGAGCCAAATTCACATCTTTTTAAATCAGATAAGCTAAAATGAGTCTCAGATGGAACAGAAATAATAGAGTGATAAATTATAGAGCTCTTCCCCACACCCAAAAGTTCATGGCTGGCCATCTGGAGGCAGAGTAAAATGCCCGAATGGATTCAAGTCCCTGTCCTACCTCTTACCAACTGAGAGTCCTTGGGCAAAATCTATAACCTGTGTGTCAGAATCTCAGCTTCCTGTCCTATAAAATGGAGGTAATACCACCACTTTATTGACTTCCTGTGGAGTCATGAAGAGAACTCAGCCCAAACCCTGTTGTGTGGCACGTAAGGCAGATGTGTGTGCCATTTTAGGATCAAGAAAAAGAACAATGTTCAAAACAGGGAATAGCAAAAGGAAAGTGGGAAAGAATAACTGAGTATCCCAAAGATGCCTCAGGGCTTAGACTCAGAATCTTTTCTGTGGGGAAGGGAAAGTAAGGTCTTTATTTCACTGAATATTTATGAGGCAGTTAATGTTCATCAAAATAACCGTTTGCTTCACTGTGCAAACTGCTTCAATCCAAAACACCAGAAAAGATGTTCTGGGGAAGCAGGTCCTTTTGCACTTCATCAGTGTGCCCTGGGAGTTGGGGAGGGACAAGTGGCAGTGGCAGGGTCAAGAGCACCGACCAAGTGTCTCAGACGGACGGACACTTGTCCCCTCCAAGGCCACTGAGAGCTTTAGCTAGTTGTTCACTTTTCTCAACCACACAACTGGGATGAGGATGTCCAGGGCTGCTTATCTGACTTCGAAATATAAGATGTGATTGTGTTTCTAGTTGGTGTTGATCAACCAGAAGCCTCCTTTTTTTTCCTTTCTCTTTTTCAGAAACCACTTCCAACACATTGATGGCACAGGGTAGCCCAAAGGATTAAGTAAAGCAAATTAGGTGATGATCTTAGTCCAGTGCCTGGCACTGGCACATACTCACGAGTGAGTATGTAGTCCCTAAAAATCATCCTTATGTCATCGTCCCCTGGCCTAACCAAGGAGCCTGAGATTAATCAGAGTTAATGGCAGAAAGGGAGCTAGACCTCTGACTCCTTGTCTACCAAAGCATAGGTTTCACGATGATTCGCCCAAAACTTTGGCCTGACAGGTAGGATGACTTGTTAGAGGTCCCACAGCATGTCAGGAATGCAGCGGCATCTGGCCCTTTCGCTCAGCAGTTGTTAAACCACAGACTGCATGTACAAACCTGCTCACTGCACAGAACTAGCTCATCGAACCATGAAGGAAATCCAACCACTGCGAGACAAAGGAGAGATTCTGGACTTCCTGTGATTCTCCTTGGTCATCATGCCTCTTGGTCAAGCTAAAGTTGGGAGTTGACTGTCATCTGCACTGTCTTACTGGTGCCTCTACAATTATTTAGGAAGACCAAACAAACTCAGAACTTTAATTCAAGGATTTTTTCCCCACCCCCGATAATGAATTCCTTTGCTTTCTAGTAAATTTGAGAAGGTGGTTTAAGCCAAAGGAGGCTGTAAGCTCTCCATCGCCTACCTACTGAGACTTCAACTCATTCTTAATTTACATCAGACTCTTTGCAAAGACTGTGCTCAGCCTGGAGTCCAGTGCCAATCAGAAGGGAGAGAGGTAGAGAACAGCATGTGTGTAAAGCCAGACAGGAGGGAACAGTTGTGTTTTGGTTGATGGAGCTGTTGTCTGGGTGAGTTCAAGACAGACAGTTCAAGACAGTTCCCTTGTTATCTGCAAGAGAAGAGGCAGCCTTCATAAAAGAAGTGGCTCTTACACAGCCCTCATCCACTACCCTCCAATGGCCATACCAGTGGGGATGAATTCTTGCTTTTTAGTATTTTGCAACTTCTGAGCATATCTGAAAGAGCATGGGAGTGTAAAGCATGGCAGATGTCACATCAGGCTAATCTGAAAGCCCCAGGACCCTCCTTCATCACTGCAGAGGTAGGATTAGTAAGGAGAGGGAGACATCGCAAAGTTGTCCTCTGCTCAGCTTCAGGACCACAGGAAAGATGCACATCAGTCCACTATGTACAGTAGTGATTTAGAGATTCGCCTGAGTTAAAGAATTTTGCAAAACTGCATATTTTGACGATGACAATATAGGTATATATTCTTGTTGGGTTCTCTTTTCTCCAGAATCTTCACATCAGCAACCCCTTTCTCCAGTGGTTTAGGAAAGTTCTCTGTGCCTTTTAAATATGATTCACATGAACATGAGCTTTGGACTTGAAGCAGCAGGCTGCACTCACAGAACTGACACATGGAAACACAGAACTTCATTTTAATTATGGTGTTGATCATTGAAAGAATTAGGTGCCATGAATTAAATGTTTTGAGCTTACCTGCATCTCGGTCCCTGATACAGTAGTCTGGAGAATTCTCAAAATACACAAGATCATTTTTTGTAGGTTTCTTAAACCTCTTGTTAGCCACAGTGAAGCCAGTGCCATCCTGGTTCATGACGACCTGGATGGCCCCGTTGTACTTCCTCCAGAGATAATCGCCTGTTTTCCTGAAGTCAGCCATGGCCAGCCAGCACGTCCTCAGAGTACAGGAGCCACTCACGCCATGACACTTGCACTCTTGCTTCAAGAACCGCTTCACAGCCTGCCAGGAAAGATGGACAGTTCAGCGGGGGAAGAGCAGGCACAGGACATGAGCTGTGCCTTTCCCTCCCTCTGAGCAAGAACCGAGAAATGGATCTCATGATGCAGGAGCCTGGGGCCCGGGAGGTGTCAGAAGTCACTTGCTGTCCTATTAGTCATTTCATAGTGACTGCAGCAGGAGAGTGGGGGGCAGCACCTGTCATTGAACCCCATTTAATGACCGGCATCACAAAATCTTACCAGGGCCTATGACCAGTTTGAAGAGTGAGGGAATGAGTTAGTGTATTTTCCAAATATAGCTTTCATTTCCAAATGCATACTATCACTCAGATTAGATGGAAAAGTAATCACCAAAACCGCATCTTTCAACAAACACCAGTGATAGTGGCAGTTATCACTCCATGGGCCTCTGGCCATCTTCTCTGCATGGCGCTGACCCGTCACACCCTTGGCCTCCATGACTTTCATCTTCGTGACAATTCTATGCTACTACACGTATTCTACAGATGACTGAGAAGCAAGACTCAGAGAGGCTAGAGCACTTGCCCAGAGTTATACAGCTGGGAAAGGACGGGGCCAGGGTGCAGTGGAAAGGCAGCTGGTGGCCCTGCAGATGACATGGCATTAGGAGATTATTGCTGGGCTCTGGATGGGTTACTCAGTTTCAGTGACAGGGCTGAGCTTGCTCTCTTCCTCACTAGAGAGGAAGCAAAGGGCAGTGGGACAAACCCATCTCGCCTTGTTCTCAGCACGAAGACCCCTCTTCTGTGGGCTGAGACAGTAGACAGGGGTGGTCTCCCATGAGTCCTGCAACTGTCCAGGGAAATTCCTTCTTTGCCCTCAGGATTAGCCAGCACATCCGACCTACACCAACCCCAGGTGAATTTGTGAGAGTTAGTCCCCCAGGTCCATTTCTCCTTAACTCACCTACATGAAGACTTATTGGAGGATTGTGATCCTCACAACCATCCTGAGCTACTGTTCTTTCCATGTCACAGATGGAGAGTAAAGCTGAGTGAGAGGAAGGCTCCTGGGCCAGGATGTGGATTGGTCAGAACTGAACCTTGACTCCAACTTCCTTCCAACTCACAGGATGTACAAGTAAATGAATTTCTTCAGAATAATTTGTAAGAGCTTTTTTTCTGGATTCCCCTTTTCATTTGATTTACTACTTTAATAATTATCATTTTCCCCTCAACAGCACTAATTTTATGTTCAATCAGTTTTCCAAATCACTATATCAAAAGAGAGATTTTTGTTTTTAATCAAGGGAGATCCTGACTGATGGTTTCGGGCTGCCCCCACCAGGTGCCCAAAGCAAGGAGACACACAGAAGGACACTGGGGGAGACTAGCCTCCGAGCTCTCGCTACTCTATCTTTGAACTTTGACTCATTCACAGAGCAGAGAAGAGAAAACCCCTTAAACAAAGGCATCCATCCCCTTGACTTGCATCTCCCTGAGGTCCTGATAAACTGGGATGTGGGTGAGGGGGGGGACTCTAGCCCATAGCCCAGGTAGAGCCCCCTCCAGCATCACTTCACCCTTCCCCTCCCACCCAACCACAGAGTGATACCAAAATCCAGGCTGTCTCTCTCCTGGGACCTTCCCCTGGCACTTCACCTTGGTGCTTGAATCCCTTCTTGCCTCCTCCACAGACTCCGTTTTTGACCAAGGCTATCCGTAGAACCAAGTGTGCAGAAATGTCCTATATTGCAGAAATCAGCCCCACTTTCTTCACATGGTTGAAATGTCTCAAGAGCATTCTAAAGAAGTCAAGATATCATGGAGTCTGAGGGCTGTGAATTCACTCACACCCTTCCCAGGTGAGACCTCTGAACCCAGCTGTTTCCTGTTCGCCCCTCTGGATGGAATGAATGTCCTCTTACATTTGAAATCCATCCC
The DNA here is from genome assembly GCA_019455555.1 of Galemys pyrenaicus. NCBI lineage: Eukaryota > Metazoa > Chordata > Mammalia > Eulipotyphla > Talpidae > Galemys > Galemys pyrenaicus. The sequence continues at coordinate 895,521 of JAGFMF010011425.1, read as the reverse complement.
CTTCAGCTTTGGAGGGCAAGTCCAGAGAAGAGAGCCGGCATAACATTGTTGGTTTGGTGCTTCAGGTCACAGGGATCTAGGGATCTTTATTGGGTTTCAGAATGAACTTCCTTTCTGGACTCTGCTCTTCCATGTACCCAGCACCCCCATAAATTTATATTCAGGCATCTGTATGAGGTTCATGGGGTGACCTGGAAGGTAGGCTTCTGCCACAGACACAACCCAAAGGGGGCCATCTTGGCTCCCACAGTCTGCCCCATGGGGTAGCCCTGTCCAGGTGCTTTTCCTCCCAAGAGCTCAATACAGCCACACAAAACTCTCCCCATGCTAAGACCTTGGGAATTGATTGTGAATGCTCATTCCTCAAAACTTATTCCTTTTAAAGCTGGGTTATTTACTCATAAGTCATACTCCTCACTTTTTAGAAATGGCCTGAAATATCACTGTCCTCCCTTTATAATGCTAAGTGTCCAGACTGCCAATGGCAAAATTGACATTTTTACTTGATTCCTTAAATAGTTCCATATTTGGGCCTCCCTGGTGGCGCAGTGGGTTAAGCAACGCACTATGAAGCAAACCGCAGTCACTGCAGCACGAGTTCGATCCCTGCTGCCGGCCAGGGCGGGGACCCACATGGTGCGGCAGACCTCTCCTGCTGTGCCCGCTGCTCCCCTCAGCAGTGTACTTCCGTTGATCTGCCTATTCTGCTCCCGCTCTCTGTGGTGAATCCTCTCACCCCCCCACACCTCTGGCCTGTACCCCAGTGCTTGTATGCATAAATAAATAAATCTTTAAAAAAAATAGTTCCATATTCACTTTAAATTAGATCTCAAAAATACACCTTATGAATCCCTACAAACACACATGCAGGGAGTGGCACACACCACTGATTAGCATTGCCACTCACTGTTGTAAGGCCACCACCACGGCCCACGTCCTGCCTACATTCGTTCAGGTGGCAGGCAGCCAAGTGCTTCAGAAGTGCCGGGGCCTCTCTTTGACCCAGAGCAGCCTAAATCAATAATAGTAATTTCATTGTTCTGCCTCTGATTTTTTTTTTTCCCCTGCAGAAGGCATGTAATGATTCAATTTGAACCAATACGTCATGAGGGATTGGGGATTTTAAAGAATGATTTCTTCACTCATTTAAAGAGATACATGAGAAGAAACTTCTTCTCTCTGTCTCTGGATAGAGTTTTCTGAAGCAGCCTCCTTGGGATATGAGGTGGCCAATGCAAGACAAGCAACAAGCTGTAGATGGCAGCCCTGAAAGACGGGATGAGCTGGGTTCTGGAGGATGTGGTTGAAATACTTGAATGAACCCACCATTGCCTTGCCCTATCTTCAGACATCTGTGACCCAACATAGTAAGTTTTCCTTGGTATTCGGTGTCCCAGGGTCTGTTACTTATAACAAGAAGTGTTTCTACTGGCCCTGTGGTCAGTTCTTAATCTTGGATTAATCACAGGCTCTGACAGAGAACTTGGGGCAGGGGAAGACACCTCATTTCATCTGTTGCCATCTCCAGGCTTTATGCTAACACACAGCCAGGCCCGCTGCTCACACCCAGTTTGGAGCTACCTCCAACTCTGCTATTGGTTTGCAGAGATGAAATTCTAACCCTTAATCCTGAAGACGACCACACCCTGTTCCCTCAAAGAAGTGAAGGCAAGGGAATGGCCTGACTGAGAAGGTGAATTTAAGAATAAGGAATGGGACGCAGAAACTCACAGGAGGATTCCTAACTTAGAATAAGTCAATATTCTGCTGGGAAGAAAAAGTAATGTGGGATCACTGTTCAAATGTTTTAATATTCAAATGTGCTAATAACATTAGAGCAACAAGCACCACTGACTGAATGCTGCTTTCTCCCAGGCTCCCTGCTGCACACGATCTGATCTTATCTAATCACCCCAGTTAGCTGTGTTATTATTCCTGTTCTACAGTTATGAAAATCAGGGGGCAGTGAGGAAATTAAATCCATAATCTCCCAGTCGGGCAGAGATAAGACTAGGAATCGATGTGACTTGGACATGTTTCGCTCTCAAATCTGTGCTCCTGCCAACAACCTTTACATCCTAGTATAAATTGCATTGTGCCTTTTTCAAGTTTTGAATCATGTACACTATACTTTTCTCTATTTTTCAGTTTATCAAGACTTGACTGGATACTATAAACCTACTATGGGTTGAGAGGGAAAAGAAGGAAAGAGAAAAACGGTGGGGGGGGGGAGATTACATGCCATCCTCCAAACAAGTAGCAGCACATATCTATTAAAAGGGCCACACAAAGAAGAAACAGAGCACTAAGAAAAACGCAGTCAGCTCCAGTAGTCATCAGAGGGATGCGAGCTGAGATAATGCAACATCACTTCCCCTGGCATGTTAGCAAACAGGAAAATGACTGATAATATTTGGTATTGGTAAGACTATGGGGAAGGAGATGTTTTAACAAACTCCTGGTGGAAAAACAAATTAATACACCATTTAAATGAGCAATTTTTTTTTGCAGTATCTATCAACACTTTAAAGATAAATATTCTTTGACCTTGGAGATTCCACTCTGGAAATATTTACACAAGTTTTGAAAGATTTACACCCACATAGATGGTCACTGCAGCATAATTTGCAAGAGCAAAATCATAGGAAAAACCCAAATGACATCAATAGGAAATGGTTAAACAGATAATGGTATTTGTTTAATAATGAAATCATAGGTGGTCTTTGGCTAAGGAGGTAAATCTGTCTTACAAGCATAAAAGGGAGCCCAGCGATAGAAGCAAAAGAGTAGACGTGGTACAACCCACTTTTAAAAAGTCTGCATATAGGTACATTGACAGAGGTGGAAGGGAAAGAATGTTCTTTTACAATCTGGATGGAATCTGGGTGGGGGGGGGCAGGGTTGCGTGGTCTGGAAAGAGAAAAAAAACAAAACAAAACAGAAAGAGGCAGCACTTGTTCCAAGACTCCCACTCGTTTCTGCGTAAGCATCCTTTCTTTTCCATTTTTTATAACAGATCTGCCCTTTAGGACATTAAATAGAGAAAACCCCAAAACAGGAAGAGTCAAACTGCATAGCAAAATAGCAGGAATTAGGGAGGGTCCCCTGGCACCTGAGACAGCAAAGCAGTCATTTTCATTCCTGGAACTGGAAGGTCATCTGTGGGCCTCTCCAGGTTTAGCAGCAGGGCCCCTGCCCCAACTGAACAGGTCAGAACTCAGTAGGGGGTCGGCCCAGCCCCGACGCTGCCTCCCACCTCAGCTGCTTCCAACAAGCAATCAGGGTTGAGAATCAAGTCAAACCCGCGAATGCCCTGAAAGGTGAATGCCGCTGAGGAGGAAAGAAGCCACAGCAGCAAGGCGCAGTGAGGCCGTCAGAGGGCCAGAGCCTGTGAGAAATGGTAAGAAATTCCTGCGGGCATTATACTTCCAGGAACAGGGATAGCTGCTTACTGAATTAGCAGTTGTGGCCTACCCCCATGTCTCATATATGTCTTAACTATTGGGAGCAACTTGCCACAAACAAGCGACAGTTTGTGCTACTCCTGCTTTGAATAGAATGCAAGATGGGGGCAACCAGAGGAGTGAATTCCAAGCACTTCTAAAGGGATAAGCTGCTGCTGAGGGTCCTGCCCAAGGACAGGCTCCCACATCCCCAGTCTCTGGAGGCCCTGGATCGGGTTCAGTGGGCTTCCCACAGGCCTCAATGGAGTGACTGCAGACCGTTAAGGGAGAAGTGAGCCTTATGAAGGACCTGGGGACATCACAGGTGGTCTGGGGCTTAATGTGTCTGTTTTTCATGATTACTTTCAAAATTGTTAAGTTAGAGAAAATATATACCCATGATTAGAAAACATTAATTAGTCCAGAAAATATCAGGGTAAACATTGATATCAGGGTAAACATCAATAACCCTCTGTACCCTTCTCTCTCCTGGTTCCCCTCCTAGTCTGCACAGCGCTCCCCTCACCCAGAGATGGTCACTTTTAATGAGTACAGCTTGTAGCCCCTCTGATGGCTCCCTAAATGCTGTGCCAGTTCTGTGCTAGCCGACAATCAGCTTCGTGAGAAATAGCAAAAGTTATCCTCCATCCTCAAGACTCTTTGGGACATCTTGCCCCAAATTTGCCATAATAATGGAGCACATGAACAGTAACAATGAGGTGAACGAATCCACTGGAGTGACACCATGTCCGTTGGCACAACTGAAGGCGGCAACTTAGCAAATCACTGTTTATTTACCGACCAATGAACAGCAGGTATTCCCTAACAGACTTCGTACTGTGGAAGGTGAAAACTTAACATGGCCCTCACTTCTCTCACCCTAACTCCTACTATGGTTGTATCAGGATTCTGCAACTTCAAAGAGCAACCTTATATCTTTTCTTGTTTGGAAAACCATACATGCTCTCTCTGATGATAGGAAGGAAGGTATTTGCAATACCTCCTCCCTGTCCTCCTACTTCCCAGTCTGTCAGCAGTGCCTGTCCTTTTATGGCTGTACACATGATAGTTTTAAAGTTCTGTTGCTATAGCTATCTCCCATAATATATCTAGATATTGATACTAAAAACAACATCAGTATAATACTGTTAACTGTATAATCAAAGACTTTGACAGGTTGCATTTTATAATCTCAGATTCAATATTGTGCAACTCGATGCCAAAGAAAAACGTTCATGAAGTTTGGTGTTTTCTCATTTTTACTTGCTACTTAATGTTTTCTTCTACTCCCACATTGATGCACCTATTCTGTGTCTTCTGGAATCTCTGTGAGGGGAGCAAAGGTCTTTATTTTATGACATTTACTGCTGTTCTGCTTGTTACTTTGTGTGAATGTTGTTTTTATAATAGAGAGAAAGAGAACCAGAACCAGTTATAGTGACTTCCTCCTCTCGCTGCAGCATGAAACTACTGAAAGCTTCTTCTAGTAACTTAGATACTGTTCACGTCGCTATGGGTCCAATTTTCTGTGTTGTTTCTTGAATCTTTTCTAAAGGATCTGTGGTTCTACTTCTTCTTCGATTTGTAACATAGGCTGATGTTACGATTCCATTTTTAGCCTTCTCTTTTGCTCTTCTCGCATTCTCATTTCTCTCCTGGTTTTTTGTCACCAGATTGGCCAGTACAATTCTTCAACCCTTCTCTCTGCACCATTTGCTTAATCCCATTCTAAAGTTTACTCTGTGGCAGCCTATCAATAAATACCTCTTCATTTAATGTAAGTACCTCAATAATGATAAGCTTGAGTTCTAAAAACTGCAGTACTATTGGTGGTTAGCCTCATAGAAATCTTTTCTTAGCTTCACATATGTTTCTCAATAAAAAAACTTCAATAAGCTCATAATTACATCAGAGCTAAAATCATACCTGGCAGATTTTTCATGTGACCCTTAAATCTTTGATTTTGAACATTTTCAGTGTTTGGTCTATAAAGGATATTTTCTACTTTCAGAATTTATGAGGCATCTAAATATTATCATTCTATGACATAATAGGGTCTGAATATTTTCTTAGTAAGCCAGGGAAGAGATAATACATGCATCGTGCAGGCTATTTTATTTTGTTTATCTGCCCCAGCTTACTGTCAAAGCATCGTATTCATTAGGATCTTATCAAATGTCACACCCTGCTAAATACTTTATAGTCACTGTTTAATCCACACAAGCATACGAAGTACATGTACTGTTTTCATCCGCATTTTCAGAGGAGGATACTGAAACACCTAGAAGCTGAGGATCCTGCCCTAATCTCACCAGCAGTGGGGCTGAAGAAGCTGTACCCCAACCTAAACTACACCAAGGCAATGCCTTTAGTCTACTCTGCCAGTGTTTCTCATGCTAGGGTTTGCCAACCTCTGGGGTCAGTCAGTTCTACAAAAAAATTTACACTTAGTGTCCAAATATTATAATCGCACACACAAAAATTTTTTTTCGCAGTTAAAATCAAATTTCTATCAAGGAGAATGAAATGCTGCTTTAAGTTAGATTGTCTGAACACTGGGCCCAAGCAATCCGGCTGCCTTTTAAGACTTCTTTGCAGAACTTGAGGATTTCTTGACTGTAGGTTCCTGCATGTTGCTAAGTCTACAGACCCTCTGTCAGCATGCTGATCCTTCTCCCGTCAGAAAAACCTTCCTTCTACCTTCTACTGTGAAGTGAATGCCAAACAAACAACTGGTTTTACCTTAGAAATCCTATTTAGAAGATATTTTCGGTCCTTACACACTATGCTTTGACTAAATTATTTAAACTTGAGCATTAGAAGAAGTGCTGGTGCTTCACTGTTTAATTGGGTGAATGCCACAAAGCAACTAATATATTTCTGGTCCTATATCAATTTTCCTGAGGGAAACACACATTAAAACATTTAATTTTTCAGATACTGGCTTAAAGCCAAGCTCATTTATTAACAACTCCTTTTGACAGGTTCACATCTCCAAGACAAAAGAGTTACTAAAAATAAGATCAGTGTATCTTTCAAACACACAAGCTCTGGAACTAGGAAAACAAGGAATATTTATTAGCAAATGGGGCAGCTGATTTGCTTATGTATTAAATAAGACATTGTGATTTCTTGAGCACTGTCATTTTTTAAAAACTGTGGGTGGGCTTAGCTGGAAAATATAAGGTGTGGAATCTATATTTGTGGAATTCAAGAACATTACCTTTGACTAACCATATATATAATAATTCTTATTGACTAATGAGGCCAGTCTGAAAAATATTTTCTATGAATAATAGGACTTTACATAGGACTGTAACAATTTTGTTGAGTTATTCCCTGCCTTGGGACTTTAATTCTGGTTAGTTTGGGATTTATATGCTATGGAAAGATCTACATTATTGTGCACATACTATTTTGGGGGTGCAACAAAACAAAGGTGAGCCTAGTGGATTAATTCTTCAAAATACATTTAATTTTATGAACTAAGGAGACCAATCAGAAAACAAATATACCTACTTAGTGAAACTTACACATCACTTAAGATGCTTAACTTATCTGATATATTTATAAATACCAGATGAATCAGTAAACAACCAGGCTCTGTAATTCAGTTTCATCATTTTCTTTTCTTTTGGTATTCATTAGTTTTTGAGAGTGGTATTTCTTTTTAATCACTCCCAATTCTCTTGGTTGACACCTATTTCTTCACCTATTAAGTGGCATTGTAAGATTTAGTCCTGAAAGTCTTTGCTAGGTTCTAGGTTTACTTGCTTGCAGGCTGTGCTTACATCTAGTATAAATCCATTTCTGTTGACTTTGGAGGTGTTTCCTGCAGAATTTAGAGGTTTCTGCTTTGTCCTAACACTTATGTGCACTGAGCTCAGTGGCAAGCCCAGTATTCTGCAGCACTGACCTTGAATGGTGCTGGTTTGGGCAGAGAATAGAATGAGAAACTATGGCTCTCCACATCCTCTGTCTGACCTTCTCCCATATAAAATACAGGTTGTCAAATTAAGTTTGAATTTTCAGATACTTTCAGCTAGTAATTGTTGTTTAAAATATTTATGGCCATCCTATTAGATCTTGGTCTCATTTGCAAAATGTAGACAGTAGCACTCGAGTTTGCTTAAGACCAATATATATGTGTGTGTGTGTTTTCTACTATAAGCAATGCCAGGTAGTAAACCTGTACAAGGTCATGCTCAAGTATTAGAGAAAGTGTTCTTCACAGAGCCACACCTGCCACATTGTCTCAATCAAGACAACACTGATAGATAAAAATCCCAGATGAGTAAAATAACCCAGGATAATGGAAGCATTTTGTTAAAAGTATAAATATCAACAGAGTTGCCATATGCTAATTTTTATTAATAAACCTAAGAAAGCTTACTATCTATATCAGTCCATATCTATGGTTGAAAATAAATTTCAGAGTGGTAAAAATTCCTTAGTTTTACTAGTATTTTTAAGTCATTAATTCATATTATAGAAAATTTGAACTTTGATAAAACTGATCATTCTTTCAAAGTGGACTCTAGAAAATTAATAATATGTGGAAATTCAACTGGAGTATTTAATTTCTTCCCAAACATTCAGTGCCTTCCTATTGCTTCACAATGACATCTGTCTCACTCAACACAGCATTCATGGTTCTCCAGGTCTGGCTGAGTTTCGAATTTGCAGCCTCAGCTCCTATTAACTCTTAATCATCAGCTCTGGCCCTGGAGCCCTTGTCATTCCTCAACACTATGATATTCTCTGCTCCACTATATTTGTCTTATAACCCCTCATGCTGGAAAGCATTTTCCCTGTCTCAGTCATAGGAAATCTTTATCCCTAGTTCAAACACCCAGTTCTTTGATGACACAACCTTTTTCTCCTCAACTAAATAGGCACTGTGGCTGATTTTTCCATTGTTTTACTTAGTAGAGAGCTTGTCTTACAACTGAGTTTCACCTGTCTGTCTGACTAAAGTTTAGTTCCTTGTGGTTAGGAGCTTGTCTTATTTCTTTCCACATCTGACACTGCACCCCACGAGTGCCTTTCCCAAAGTAATTCCTTGAACCATATTTAGTCCAACAGAACAAAGGAATAAGACCCTAGAACTTACAGTTCTATTCATTATAATTTTGTGAGTCCACCAAATAAGGTTAAGTTGCTTCAGGCCAACAGTTATGTTTTCAGCATTAGAAACAACCTGTCCCTTCCCCTGTTGTTAAGAAAATATAACACACATTAATTTTAGAAAACTTGTGAAATAAAAGACACACAAACGGAAAATATCATCAGTAAACTACCTTCCAAAGGAAGTTGTCATTGTTTATATATGTATATACAGATACAGAGAGAGATAGATGCATTTATAGATGTGTGTGTATAGTTGTCTGTTGAGAATCTGTATATATATATTTTTTCCCCTAAGAAGTTCTCAACAGATAAGCAAAGGTAGATAAGGACATAAGGGTGAACACAACTAGGTTTGCACCTCCAATCACACTCTTCATGATTGTGTGACCTTGGGTTAGTCATTTTATCAAACCTCTGAGAGAGTTTCTCATCTGAAAATTCAGAATGCTAATATTGGTTTTTATTGCTATAGGGAATTTTGGAAGATCAAATTACAGAACATTTGACAGTATTTTGTGTATTAGCAAACACTATCTGCCTGTTTTCTTTATTGGCATTTTAAACTGTAATAAAGTCTATTGATGCATGGAACAATCAAATAGAATCCTAAGTAGCAGTTCAAGTTGGATGTGTGCCTAACGCTGTTACCTAAGTTACAGCTAACCTTCACTTCATTAAAGGGAAAAAAACTTTTATTGAGTACCTGCTATAAAAGTTTTTTTTTTTTTCAGAGTTTTGTAGTTTTTGTCTTACTCTTGTGTTCCCATAGCACCAGAGAATGTTGTCTTGCATACAAGAAAAACTGAGATTCAGTGAAACCACAGGTATTGCAAGATTAAAAGTAAGGTAAGTTTGATTTCAAATCATAGTTTCTGTTTTCACTATAGTAAAAGATACCTTTTGAAGAAAGTATTTTTATTTTATAGAGTTCCACTCATTCTCATTAAGAATATTTTCATTGATTGAAGATTAGTATATGATTGGCTTCATGGATTACTTTGATACAGAGATTTTTTTGATATGGAGATTATTTTGATGCAGATTCTCTTAGAAAAGTTCAAAGAAGTTGTGATGATTTATCTAGAGGAAGTAGTGGACAATTTAGAAATCTTTTTCAAACTTATAAAAAGGGAAAATGGTAGATGTCAACCTAGTACCTTTCTCATGTTGTTTTACCTACACCTGTCTTTAAATGTAGTTTTCATAAGTATCTTTAGATCTAGAAAGAAGTATTAAGAAAAGCTGTGGAATATATTTCTTGATAGAATGCTTTGAGCAGAGTAGATTTTATCATTTTAGGACTTATTAGTCTTATTTGGGGGAGGAAAACTATACTTAAGGCTGATTTTCAATTAAATATGAAAGAAAGTTATAACACAAATTCTGTTGAAGCTGTGATTAAAATTAAATGATGTAACAGTACAGAATCTAAAATGGTATTACAGTACAGAGACACATGAGGGTGCTCTAACCAGCTACTATCATAAATTTATTAAACTGTTCACATATAAGGGCAAAATTAAGAACCATTGTGAATGGTTGTGTTGAATTATATAGTAATAGTAAGCCCTTACAGCATTGGTCAGAGTATCTTGGAATACATGGTTTTTGTGTCAAGTATAATATATTGGCCCACAGACCCAGCTTTAAAAGTAGAAGATGTTCATATTGAACAATTTGGGGTATACTGAAAAACACAAAAAAAGAAAAGAAAAAAAGAACTGATGCCGCTATCAGTGCTGGGAGGCTGGAGTTTTCTAGAGCCAGGCCAGTTGGAAACTTAGCTCAGGACGCCTGCCTTCAAACACGAGCCCAGCCTGTTCTCATTTTGATTCCACAGACCTTCTGCTGGTACGAAGGGGGAGTAGAGACTGGGGTCTAATGACCGCAAGAAGAGAATTAGAGACGCATGTTTATCTCAATACATTTACTCTCATTAAAGTTCATATTCACTGACATCATGCATCTCCTTGAAAAAGTCTGCCCACCCACCATTAATTAAAGCCACATTTTAAAAAGTCAGTGTGTGCACTTTTATTCCAATCAAAAGTAGCCTCCTAAGTTTTGCAGAGTAGGCAGGAGAATATCTGAGGCTTGACAGCTGTTCACCTCTACAAAGTGAGGAATCATGTGATTTACATTAAAAGTTATGTTTATTCAGGACCTGCAGTATAATAGCTAAGTTCTATTGTCTTGAAGAGTTGAAACATTCACTATCTAGTGACCTATTAAACAAAATTAACATTTATTTTGATAAGTCAACATTCTTTTGGATACAGTGTATGACCATATGCCTTTATCTCTTAAATGAGACATTTAAGAGATGTATCTCTTAGTCTGACACATCTAAGATTTACTGCTTGAATAATTAAGCAGCACACTCCTTTCAAAGACACCACACTTTATAACTTATACATGCGGTATCAATGTCAAAACAAAGGTCAATGCAAATTGTTTTAATCCAAACCATTGCACAAACAGTAATTACCAATAATTGTAGGATTGCACAACCACAGTCTATAGTCTTGGCAATAGTCACTGTAAGTTCATAAATTCATGAAAATAAGGAATGTTGATTTTTAAAGTTCAAGCAAGTTACTATTTGTAAACAGTTCAGGTCGCACTCATCTCATTCCATGTGCTAAGCAAGAATTCTTTCCTTCCAACTTCTTTAAATGAGCTTTGTTCTCTTCCTGAGCCTAGTAAAAGGGGTTCATCCAAACAGATCTGCATTCTTCTTATTTTTTCTATTAAAAGACCCCCAGGGAATCTTCAATTTTATGCTGATCTTTCTTTATATATTAATATCAAGCACATTTTTATTTTGTGCTTCTTGATTAAAGACAATTATAGTTATCTCTTCTATTTGTAATTAGATTATTCTAGAATGGTTCTGAAAAAATATTTGATTAGCCAGTCAGTTTATGCTTTTATACAAAGCATAATGTACAGCATTCAGATTCTCCAGTTATTCTGGTCATCCCACCCTGCAGAAAGGCATGTCTCATTAATGGATTTGAACAATGGAATGGAAACTGTGTAATACTAGGCCATAGTACTCCTGGGAGAGAAGTCGAAACCTGGGTTCTAGTCCTGACTTTTCCAGTGACTCTCTGTGTGTTCCTGAGAACCTGAGCACCTGTTTTCTCATCTAACAAATGGGGAGTAGGGAGTTATGACTGGCCAGATCCCCACAGATCAGGAGGTTTGCCAGGACTAGGGAGCAAGGGGTCAGAATCTTCCTTTGGGGGTCAAGTCTTCCCCAGGTTCACTTACCCCACCTTGTGGTTCCTGATACTGAATGAGTTTTTATGAATGAGAGTGGGATTAATTCTAAAAAGACCTTCCCTTAATCTAGAAGAAGCTGATAAACTGTGCCTGGTGAGCTTTCATGATGAGATTGAGAGAAGATGCTCAGTCTTGACATCCCTTAGATACAAGCATTCAATGTGCCGTTGGTGTGTGGGATGAAGCGCTATTCTAGCCCACAGATAGACCTTGTGTCTAGATGATACATTGTCTGGAGGGACTATAAACACTTGATTCTACCTGCCAAAAGCAATGGGTGGACTCCTTCAACTCAGTTGTGGGAAGGAAGGTGGAATGCGGGTGGGGATGTATCAGCCCAGTTGGTGGTGGTAGAACAAACAGCTCTGGGTCAGGAGACAGTGGGAAGCTGTGACTAGATCACTCTAGGAAAGTTTAAGATAAGCTTGGCTTAAGTGCTTTATAACACCATGCAGTCTACAAAAAAAAAAAAACGAGCCCCCTTGCAGTCCATACCTTCCTGCCGGCTCTGTTGTTGTGGAGATTCATCAGGGCCCTGGCATCCTTTCCTTTCCTTTCCTTGGCATCCACAAATGCTCGGGCAAACTTGATCCCATAGTCAATGTTATCACTGCAGCCACCCCAATCGAAAGTGCCCTTGCTGTCCTTGGCGGTGCCCTTCTTCTTTGGATCACAGGAACAGGATTTTAATTCTCCTTGGCTACAGGCCCTGGTGATGGCAAATACAACTCCAGCTGAGGAGATGGCGTAAACAAAGGCAGATTCCCGACTACCTGAAACAAAAATGCTTATCTTAAAAATGGTCTGGAATTGCTAGTTCTGAATAACTGCATGCAAGGGCTGTGAACGCCTGTTCTGCCTCCCCGTTGTTTCACCCCTGGACACCAAGGTTCTGGTATTCTTTAAGGGTTATCTTCTGGCGCCAAGGTGCTGTTCTGAATATGAATCTAACGTAAACTTTTGTCAGCTGGACAAATGTATGACAACCTCCTTTCAGGTAAATCATATAATTGAAAAGGCAGCTAAAACCTGCCCTGGCCTGCTTCTCCTTAGTCACACACACATGCTCCCACCTAGAATCCTACCTGCACAACAAGAGAAGGGGACTAATGTCAGAGGGCATCAGTGTCTTCATCTGTGATCTACTTTAGAACCCTACATTAGCATCATTTCAGAACAAATATCAGTATTCAGAAATCACTGGAAAACAAAAACAAAATCCAAAAACTTCCAAGCCTCCAGGCAATACCAAGGATGTGCACATCCAGTTAAATGTTTGGGAGTGAAATATTGAATTTAAAGAAATCTAGGGGCTGGGCTGGGACGAGAACTCAGGCAGTGAGCAGCCTGCGCACTAATAGCACCACACTTTGGCATGGCATCAACTTTCACAAGTACGTGAGAGACTGTTGAAGGCAGCCTGCAATATCCTTGAGTTACATACTATGTCTAACTATTAAGGTGAATTTACTTTCTTCTGGAACACCTGCACTAATCACTGGCATTGGGTAAAAGACAGTGAAAAGCTTTTCTTTGGTTTTTCTGGAAGGAAACAAATTTACCGCCTATAATTAGACTTGGGTAAGAATCCTTTGGGGTGCTTGCCTAGAATTGTTCTTTATTATAGCACAGGCTACTTTCACTTACAGGCTGAAAGGTACATATTTCAGGGCAATAACTACATTAAATTATTTTAATAATCTGTAGTAACTCATAACACAGCGTTGTGGTATAGTGACAGATATAAGGCTCTGTAGGGTCCGTGTGCACCTCATTTTTCAAGTGGAGCTGTATTTCATTGTTATTAGCATGCCTTTTTATTATTGGTTGCTGCAGCAAAAATATTAACAATCAAAGTAGAAACTGAACAACCTAATGCCAATGCAAAGCAGAAAATAGACAGCCATTTGCGATTCAGTATGTCAAGACGAGTGTGACTTTTTGAACCACACAGCTGGGAGAACAAACCACCTTTTCGTCTGGAAGCCCTGCTTGTTTCCGTTTGTCATTCAGTGCTAAAATTTACTATACATCCCTGGCAATATTTGCTCTGCTAGTCTCATTATTAAAAATCAGGAAAACATATCTACACCATATTAAATGGCACTTACCTCAGCCTTCAAAAAATATCTCCCCCAAACCTCTAACCATCAAAAAAGGAATTAATCATGCTTGTAGTTGGGTAAAATCTATTATACGAATATTTGCCACAGGTAGCAGGTAGCACTCTCCAGAGAGAAATGTGAATGGCCTTGGGCCTGTTGTAAAGAGCCCCAGATTATAAGGATCACAGATTTTCTAAACAGAATTGAGACGTTTTATAGATGAAGGTAACTAGTGGATGTGAATGTAAAATAATCTCAGGTAGAGACTTTTGGATAAGTAAAACTTTTATAATGTCACTTTACAGTTGAAAATGCTTTATACTGAGTCTTACCATTGATCAGCTAAAGGCTGGCTTTGGATTTGGCACATTTAGAGCTAAGACATACAGGAAAACTCTGGAATGCTTATATATTTAGCACTAGCTAATTTTTTTTTAAGGAAAAAGAAATTGTGTGAGGTGGTCTTTTAGGACAAAGGTATAGAAGATGTGGCTGATAGCATGTCAATGAGCAGACAGTATTTTGAAAGCAGTATGGAAAGAAATTGTCTAGGTTCAGAATTCATCCTGGCGTAAACTGCAAATAATTAAGATCAACTTTTTGATTGAATGAAAAAAAATCGCTTAAAATTTACATTTCAGAGAAAAATTCCAAAACAAACATAGTACCTTTCTAAATATTTGTCATTTAGTATTCAAGCACTTTACTAAGTAGATAGCTGTTTATTTAACTTAAAAATGAAGCATGTTGAATGACTTTATATTCTACCTCCAGATGTTTTGGTATTGTGTAGATGGAACCTTAAGATGTTTTTAGTTAAGTATCTTAGATGAATCACTAAACTGCTATGTGTGAAATAGTAGCACATTTCAAGTATTGGCTTCGTAACAAAACAAATTTTGATCTCAGGCCTCTTCTTAGAAAAACTGATTCCTTTTAAAGTCATCACAAAATGAAACAAAATCCTTATCTAAATGGTGATGTTTATACTTTCTGATGTGTTACTATTAAAGTTTCTAATTTTTGGATTGAGATAAGTCAAGAAATACCTACCAAGTTCACAAGCATAGTTTTTGTTTGGGTGGGGGACTGTTGCCTAAAAGGGCAGAAACTAGAAGTAAGGCTTTTAGAAGGTTATGGGGTTGTTCAATTCTCTTTTAAAATGACTTTTTTTTTTTGTTCCTCTGACATTTTCGAGGATGAGAATTACTCACCTTTTTGTTTTTTAAGGCTTTTTCTAGAATTCTGGAGGTATATTCTTACAGCAATATTTTAGGATTTATGAATTCTGTCACAGGTTTTTCTGCCTGTGACTGGTGACAGTTCACTGAACGAGTAAATTACAAATGTTCCTAAAACATTGTTCTATCTTACTCCAACTCTGAGCAAGGGAGACAAATGTTCTCCATTTCTCTACAACCATGGGTATGTTAGTAACTTAATGTTTTTCCAATAAGCGGTGTTGCCCTTTGCTTGTCCTATTCACCTATAAGGGCATAGAGAGTTCCAAAGGAGAGTTCTACACAACTTTAGATGTGAATTTCCCTCCAAGCAATTAATTGTAAAAATCTTTGGATTGTTTCATTGGAATTTCATGATTATTTCCAGGATAAGCTACATTAGGCC
Organism: Galemys pyrenaicus; assembly: GCA_019455555.1. Classification (NCBI taxonomy): domain Eukaryota; kingdom Metazoa; phylum Chordata; class Mammalia; order Eulipotyphla; family Talpidae; genus Galemys; species Galemys pyrenaicus. Next base: position 879,929 of record JAGFMF010011425.1, on the reverse strand, counting down.
AAAAAAGCCCTCCCATAACCAACACAAAATCATCACTGACAGTCACAGGAGTTCACATAAAAGTCCAGGAAGAAAACTAGCCTTCTGTGAAGAATGGAAAGAAATTGTGTAGCATGAATGTTTTAAGTGTTGAGTACTTTGGCAAAGCATTCAGCTTCATCTGCAAAGAAATCTGAAGGAGGTATAAGAAGTCAGAATCCCTTATTTACCTGAGGTGCCAGACTAAATCTAACTAGTTCTGCTTCATCCAGTTCTAACCTCTGACCTCAGAGCAACTCTAGGATTCTGAAGAAGCAAATATTGCCAAAATTAAGCTAAAATATTTTAAGAATGAATCCTCAGTTTTCACAGGTCCACTGTCTTCAGCATCAGTGGTCAAATTTGGATTTGGTTCCTTTGATTTGTGATCTAAAGATGCTTTTTTTTTTTTTTTAAAGGCAAAGACATCTTAATAGATTTTCATAGACAAAATCTAAAGGTGATCGATCACCCTATAAATGAAAAATACATTTAATTCGTGACATTGTAAAATGATTGTGAGCACTTTAGCCAAGAAAAATCCTAATATATCTTAAATACTGAGCATCTATACATAATACATCCAAGGATTAATCACCCAGCACATTTAACTGATTTACTGGTGACTAATGTAGGTGAAATCTTAAAGTACTATGTAGCTGAAATTAACTATTAACCTTTCAAAAATTTGCAGTGTCATATTGAAACTCCGAAAGGAATGCAGAGAAATATAATTCTTAAACTAGAGAATAAAATTGCAGAATATCGTAGTAAATTAACTTTAGTGATACACAAAGAGTTGAGAGTACTACGCCCTTGGGGGATTTTAGAGACATTCAGTTATGCATTTGGCCTCATAAAACCCTAGGGCTGTGACGATTACATGATAGAAACACCCTCTGTTAAGTATTACCAAGTGCATAGCTTGAATGATTTTCTTACGAATGCGGGTGGGGGAATGGGCAAAAACAAGTGTAAAGTTTCCTGTTTCTGGGGTTCACACATAAGCTGTTATGTTTCCAGTCAGATTTCCCAAGAGCAAATGGGTCATGCTAGTTCTTGAAGACAATGCCAAGTTCATTGATGGGTATTTTTTAGATAAAATCTGGTTTTAAATTAATTTTCTCTCGTCGTCGTCCGTCGCTAATAAGGAAAGTGAGCTACTTTCCTTATTCCGAACTTTCAAGAGGTTTACTATGTAATTAGTGTTTAATGCTCCTTCTAAGTAAAAATAAAATATATGTATTCATAGTTCCTAATCCCACCTACCCTTCTGCCTACAATGTGCCTGGCACCCTACTAGTCCACCCATTCTTTCACTCAACCATTCAATGGTTGAAGCCAAAAAACTGGAACACTCAAGGCACTAAAGTGCAGGGTAAGGTACAGGGAAGACTGGCTATAGCCTGCCCCATAGAATTTACAGCTAGTTGAAAAAAGCATTGGAGGTAGACACATAGTGACCGATGTCTGAGGAGCTGGATCAAGGTCATAGGTACTGGTCAGAGATTTGTTTCTGCTTCTTAATGTAACAGAGTGGTCCCCAGGAAAGGGAGAAGTTCCAAAATCCCAGTTCTGCTCTAAGTAGGTGGAGAGAAAAATAAAAAAAAGGACAGAAGGAAGGAAGGAAAAAGGAAGCAGGATAAAAAGCAACAAGGAGGTCTGGAGGAAGCACGCGAAGCAAAAAAACGTGTAAAAAAAACTACACTTACTTTTTAATTTTCAACTTGTTAAAACAAATGTAAACAAAAAACCTGTAAATCACATAACAATAGCAACTTTCATCTTAATTTTAATTTTACTCTTTTCCTCCCAAATTTATCTAACTCTAACCCTTTTCTGTAAGTCTCTACTAAAAAAATCCTTTAAACTTAAAACAAACTTTTAAACCTAACTTTAAACTAATCCTATTTAACTAAAGTTTTACCCTCAAGGAGATGGATAACTTTAAAAACTTAATAACTATATTCTTTATCCTTTCTATATTATACCCTAATTATATTAAAATTCCTTTCCATTAAAAACCTTATAGATTGGGGCCTCCGGGTGGTGCAGTGGGTTAAGCAACACACTATGAAGCAAATCACAGCCACTGCAGCACGAGTTCAATCCCTGCTGCCGGCGGGGAGGAGTCCCACATGGCGTAGCAGACCTCTCCTGCCTCGCCCGCTGCTCCCCTTAGCAGTGTGTTTCAGTCAGTCTGCTTGTTCTGCTCCCCGCTCTGTCTGGTGAATCCTCTCACTCCCTGGACTCAGGCCTGTACCCCAGCTCTTATATGCATAAATAAATAAATCTTTAAAAAAACAACAACAAAAAAACCCACCTTATATATTTATCTTAATACAATAAATAACAAAACACATTTAAAAAAAACAAGTTTGGGAGTTCTGGGGTGCCCTTCTCCCTGCCCTATAAAATTAATAGCACTCAGATGGTGTTTTGTAATAATGATCATCCATGGGTGATAAAAGAGAGGGGCGTTCCATCCTGATCTTCTGCTCAAATTCTTCTGCAAGATTCAAATCTCTTAAGAGTAAAACAAAACAAAAGAATCTTCTGCTGCTTCCTCCTGGAGCCAAAATCTAAACCTGGAGGGACAGGCCGTTTGAGACATGTGACAGATGGAAAGAGTAAAGAGTAGAGAGACCCCAGCTTGGGCTACATCACAATTTGTGACCAGCCTCCTGCACCTTTTCAGATAAGTCCCTTGATTTTCTAGTCCTGTACGACCAGGGCCAATGGCACCCAACAGAACAAGTTTCAGACTGAAGAAAGTGCAAGGAAACAGCAGGGGCTTTGTTGACCAAGGGAAAGGCAGCATGTGTGAAGGGAGCACTTATGGAGCTACAGGGGGGCAGGGGACTTACTTCTGAGCAGGACCCTGCCAAAGAGGCTGTGATCCCTGTCCAGGGTGTTGCAGTTCCAGCGGTGTTGGCGAAACTGGTGCTGGCATTCTGCTGTCCACTCGGCCACGCCCAAGCCGATGGCACGCATCACGTCTGGGTGTCGGTGGCACAGCTGCCTCTGGCGGCTCACCAGACCTGGCACGTTGTCACACATCACCCTGGAGGAGCCGCCTGTAGCTTTCATGTACCTGGGAAGGACCCACAGAGGTGAGAGCACCTTGAACAGTGAGGCCTGGTGCTTCCCAGGGAGCCCCAAAAGTTCAAAGCACTTTGGAAATATTCTTTCTCCTTTTGGTGATGGGAGAAAACAAAGGTGACTTAATTTTAGTGGCAATTCAGGCATTGAGAGTGACAGGGTCTAAGAGACAGACTCCAGGTCTGGAGTGACATCTGGCTCTTGGACACGAAGCCAGGGTCACCAGGTGATGCTCTGCACAGAGCAGCAGAGCCAAGTTCTGAAGTCAGGAAACAGAATGACTGGGGGAAGAGCCAATGTATTTGGGGATGAATGAGTTAAAGACTGCCCCCAAAACTCCACTCTCCATGACACACTGTGTCTGAACTTGGCTTCAGGGATGCTGACCTTGAGAAATTCCCAACTCCTATTTATTGTACCTAATATTTAGGTGTCTTAAACCGTCCATATTTATCTAATCAACACCTGCTGGTATCTGATGTGACCCTCTTTTTGCAGAAATGCTGTTCTTCCCTTACTAAAGAATCCTTTAAATATTTCCATTTTCCAGCTCCTTTTGGCTTTTATAGAAAGCCTTTGGAAAAAATTCTATTGTTATTAAGGACACTAAATGTTTGGAAGAATCAAACAGTGTTATAGCTCCATAAAGTACTTTTGAAAAGAAACTTTAACAAAAATTACATCATCATCTCTACCCAGATGTTCTCTATTAGTTGTGAAATGTTTAGAAAGGTACCTTTTATATAACCCAAGCTGCCATAGGTGTCTTTTGAAGCGATCAAATAAGGAGAATGTCTTTTTCTTGTATTTTCATTATTTTCTATGATCATAAAATCGTTACAGCTGTGACTTCCAAAAAATATATTTAAGTGACAGCTGAGAGACAATGTGACAAAAAGCCTGAGTAATAAATAATGTTTATACACCCATGGAAACAGAAATAGTCATTTTATTGAAAAATGGTTACTCTGATAAATCAATCTTTGATCCTGTGTCAGCAGTGTCAAGGCTAAATGCCTTCCTGTTCAAAGTGGCTTAGGAAGGAATTGAATATACTCTTCCCATCAACGCTTTGCCTTGAAGAGCTCTGGTGTCTTCCTGGAGTTCCCCGCTCCAGTCTTTCATCTGGCTGAGAATCCTTACTTTTGCCAGACTCTTTAAAATCAATTCAGAGGACAATTCAATTCAGAATCAGTACTTCAATATGTTCAAAAACTTGTAGATACAAGGACATTACAAAGTTCTCAACTGCATATCTTTTCAAGATAAGACTGGGAGACAGATCCCCCCCCCCCCCAAACTCTTCTCTACCTCCCCTTGGACTTGTAACGATGCTAAAACCTGTTACATTTCAACGTGCCTTCACTTTGCTAAATAAATAAATCGCACATCTATGTACAAAGGACAGCAGCAAAGTTACTCTGGGTTGAATGGGTCTTAACGGAAATATTTCAGAGCCCCCGGGGCTCTGAACCTTCCCCTTAAGGCTTCCGCCTCTACCTGGAGGCAGCAAATACGCTGCCCCACTGGGGTGAAGCATTAGGAATGTGGAAGGACGGGAAATAACGCTTAGGGTTCTACAGCTCTCGACTGCCTGCAGTGGCTTTATTTTTTTTTTTGGGGGGGGGGAGGTTTGTAGTTTTCAAGGTGAACGAACACACACACACACACACACACACACACACACACACACACACCATTGCTAGAGACCCAGCTAGTGCCTCTCTCAATGGGATAAGAAATTGGCTGATTTTGCTGTCGCTTAGCTGGATCCAAATAAACCAAACCTCTGAGCTCTCAGAGCTTTGAGGGGGGAATGGGGTAGGTAGGTTTTGTTGTTGTTGTTGTTTGAGTTGTCAAAGCTAAAATGGTCTTTTCGTGGAAAAGTGAAGGAGCTCAGGTTAGGACGCTAGGAGAGGGCAGCAGCCAGGGTAGAGGCCGGAATCCGCGGTCACAGCGGCCTCCGCGAAGCGCCGTCTGGAAGGGTCTATGTGGTCAGTGGTGTCCCCAATCCCGTCTCCAAAATCCCCCCGCGCCCGGCGCGCGCGAGGACTTACCACCATGAAGAGCTGACCTCAGGGGTGAGCCAGGTCAAGAGCAGAGGGAGCCAGAGCCAGATTCCACCGACAGGGGCGTTCATATTAACCCCCTTGCGTCCGCATCAGGTCAGACTCCGTGTGCGGGCGCCATGCGTGCCCCGAGCAGAAGCGCTCAGCGCCGGGAGCGCCTAGTCACCGCCGCCGGCGCCTCGCCGCGCCCCCGCCCCCCGCTCGAGTCTGCGGCCAGCGGCGAGACTCGCTGATAAAGTTTCAAACGACCAGTGGGGCGAGCGATAAAGGCCGCTCCGGCAGCCTCGCCCACAGCCCAATTCCCCAGGCGCGGTGAGCGCGGGCAGCCGGGGAGCTCTGCGCGCCTCCCGCGCGCCCTGGTCCGTTCGGCTCCCCGCCCGGGCGCAGCCGAGGGAGGGGGCGCTGCGCCCGGCGGTGGGGGCGGGGGGCGCGGGGTTTAGACTAGGGTGGGTGAGGTGACGGCAAGAGATGTCTGGGGGTGAGGTGAGGCGGGGAAGGAGGAGCAGCTCCGCGTGGCCTCGAGCACCCGGGGAGGCAGGCACCTTTCGGGAAGCTCCTGGCCCATGAGCATCCTCCGTGGGCTCCGGGCACAGGAATCCGCGGTCCGGTTAGTGCGACTGCCCCCGCCAGACACGAGCCTCCGAGCGCGCACGGTGGGGCGACGCGAGAGAAGATGAGGTGTCTGGGTGCCGGATGCAAGAATCCAGATGATTCTCAACTCAGTGCCCGCTCCTCTCCCTGACCCCGGGGGAAGAGCAAGCGCTTGCAAACTGGGCGCTGCTGGGTCTTCGCAGGGCAAGGCTGGGGAGGGAGGGGTCAGGCCTCGGGGAAGGGAAGACCTGTGGCCGGGAGTCCTCCTTGCACGCTGGGAGGGAGCCTCTTGCCGCCCCAGCGCTCAACCTTCGCGCTTTTCGGAGGTAAAGGGACCCTGGATCCTGGAGCTGGGCCCCCACAGATCCGAGAGAGAGCGAGCGAGAGAGCGGCTGGCTGGCTGGGAGGGAGAGAGAGAGAGAGAGAGAGAGAGAGAGAGAGAGAGAGAGAGAGAGAGAGAGAGAGAGAGAGAGGCGTTCAGGCCCGCGGGTGGAGCATCTTGAGCAGCAACTGGCTTGTAGCCCCGCCGTTTATCACCGGAAAGGAAGGAAGACCAGGAACTCGCGGCGGCCGTGAACTGTTCCATTGCTCTTTTCCTGGGGCGGAGGGACCCGCTGCCTGGGGAGCGTGTCTTGGCAAATGCGGAATGTGTGTGCGGTGGGGGTGGGCGCTGCATTGTTCGCAGGGCGTGGAGGGGTGGCGGTTCAGATAGGAAGGACTGGGCTCTCCCCCCACGGCCAGACTCCTCGGGCCTGGACGGCCTGAGCATCAGCCTTCGCCGGGCGTGAGCGCGGTGAGAGGCTGGACCAGCGAACCTCAGAAACGCCAAAAACCTGAAAGATGCTGTCATCACCACCCCTTTCCCCCGCTAGTCCCTGGCAGGTCCGGCCCCTCCCAGGCTGACCCAGATACATCCCCGTTTGGGTCCGGAAAGGGAGGGGAGGGAAACAAGCACCGCCACCCACGACTCGGGGAAAAGCAGGGCTCAGCGCCAGGGCCGCTCCATATCGCTGGGCCACGACCCAGGGGAAGTTCTGTTCGGTCTGTGCTGGTTGCGAGGGAGGGGCAGGGAGGGCGTGGGGCAGTGTGTGGGGGGCATCTCTGCTCTCAGTGTGTGCACAAGCTGGGGTGAAGGGTGGGGACACGGGGAGAGATGTGATAGGCACCGAATAGCAAAAAACATCTCGTTTACCTCTCCATGCTAATGTTCATAAACCTCTTGCCTGGATGAAGAAACATTAGCTAAATTTCACACCCACTCTCCATTGTCCACTGTTAGGGTAAATCCAGACACATGGAACGTGTGCAAGAGATAGGTGGCCCCAGAGGCACTATAAGTTGCCAAAATTTCATTTCTACCAGAGAAGAAAGCAGGGGTGTGGATGTGGATGTTGAGAGAGGTAAGCAGTTGTTGTGTGCGTCTCTCCTAGACAATGAGACCTGAAAGTACCTAAGAAAACTCTTCAACTCACAGTTCCACCCACCTCAGCACATTGTGTCCTTTACAGCAAGGGGAGTCAGAAGAATGTGGAGTGTGACCATCAGCTTAGAGGCCCTTCCTCTCCACCCAGGGAATTATGGAGTGGCCAGGAGATCTGCCCTTCTGTTGTTGGTGAGGCCAGTGGAATGACCTAAACCTGAAACAGACCTCCTGGAAAAAAGAACGGTTCATCCCCAGAAGTAATTAAATGCACTCTGAAGGACTTCATCCTGGAGCAGGAGAAGTGCCAATGACTTGCAAAGAAGAAATCAGGCTTGGTGCAAGGCAAAAGGTTGAAAAAGTTTAGGGGGAGTGAAGTCCAAATGTGAAACAAGGTCCACCCAACCCCCCCTTCCTGACCTGTCTTGAGACAGTCTGGACCAGATGACTAGTCTCTTCCAGATCTGTGATTCCATTTCCACCATTCTCCACCCCTGTTCACTTATGACCTATTACTTAGCCCTGTACAATTTCTCTTCCTCCCCAACAGATCTGACTTTTCTCTCTCCTCATCTGTACCTCACTTTGGTGATAGTGTGTTCACTCCTAGAAGAGGTTGGGAAATGTCCAGGAAAATTAGGAGGGAAGAAGGTTATTGCAAACCTCACTTCTTTCGTAATAACAACAATAATAAATACCATCCTAAAGAAGAGTTAATAAATAATGAAGTGTTATTTCAGCTTTGCTCTAGCACATAATCAGGCAAAGGGAGACAGAGTTCAGAGTGCCTTTAGATCTTTGATTTTAACATTTGAGTTTTGGTTTCTTCAATGAGAAATCTCAGAATTGATGGTAAAATTCATTTACAGTATGCTGAACCCAATTCTCTTTCTGGAGATTGTTAGTTTGCTTGTAACTTCAGTATAGCATTGTAGCCAAATGAGTCAGTCTATTTTCTTAGTTAGATCTATTGTTTGTCTAATCTCCCAGGGCAGAGAGAGAACTAATTTACTACCAAACCATCTCCACCCTTTAAAAATGGAGTATTCCTTCAACCAAATAGCCATTTGTCTTTCAATCTGAACTGGCTTCTTCCTAAGGCCAATTTAGCTATTCACTAACCAGTTATTCAAATTACCCCAGTATCACCAACTTAGATTCAGTGACCTTAAGGGAATATATTGTATTAACAGGACATGTCAAGATGGGAAAGAAAAAAATACTGATATATATCCTTTAAACTTTCTAAGTCCACAAATATATATCTATAGCAACAGAATATATATTACAGATAAGAAAATTGAGTATATTCATTAAAGTTTAGAATATAAAAATATATAACATTAGGCTAAAACTTAGAATACATAGGCTATATAACATTAAATGAAGTCTATCCGACTTAGAGTCTCATATACATAACAACATAGGTTAAATTTGAGATGTGAAGTTTACAATGCCCTTAAAAACACTGCCCCTTTCCACTTTAATCACTCCTAAAAAAATCACAAGTTTCCTGCCTATTCTTTGTCAGAAATTGTTTTTCTGGACACAATTTAATATCATTGCTTTAAACCTCAGTGTATATTTAAGTTAATGTGCACCCAAGACTTTGCTTCCAGTTATGAGAGAGTAATAGGTATTTGATTTATTGTCTTACTGAAAAATCTCTAAGACTCAACAAAATTATGAAACAAGTTTTTAAAGATATCAGGCAATAGGCACTGTGCAGCAGCAATCTTTGAGAGAAGGGAATCACCATGTGTGCTCCACAACTACCCTAGAGTTACCCTGTTTTCTCTGCTGAAGGGCAATTTATGGGGGGTACAAGAAAGTAGAATCCAAGCAGAACAGCAGTCTTAATAAGGAGTTTTGGGCAGCTGAAGCAGCTGAAATTGGCAGGGTAACGTATCTGAAAATAGGTAGCTGTGGAAAGTGTGGCCCTGCAAATTGTCTGGAGATTCACCACCAGTCCTTGGCCAAGAGCTGGGCTGAATATATTGATGACAAGAGTCTATAGCGCCTAACAGAGATTGCCTACTGCGCATCGTACAGAGTTGACATTAGAGTTCCAGCTCATTGGGGTGGAGAGATGTCATTAAGCACTTCAGGCGTTTAATTTGAGTTACTAGAAAGGCCTTAATGTAAAATCCAAAGTGTTGTTTACCTGTATCACATGCTCTAACAAAGAACAAATAACAGACAGGCCAAGAGAAATTTACAAAAATAAAACAAATACCAACTAAAGGAAGACAATAATGGCAAGCATACAATAATAATAATAGGCAAGTTAGAAAAGTGTGCAGATGTTTGTGAAAAAGCAGTCAGAGAAAATGATTCTGAGAAGGTGCAGATGTATGAACCCAGAGGAAAGAAATTTTAAAGTGAATCTTATAAATGTTCAAGTATTTAAAAGAAAATATGGTAAGAATCATTAGATAGGTAGAGAGTCTCAGTAGAGAAATGGAAGCCATGAGAAACATGAAAATCTAAAGCTGAAAAGTACAACTTCTAAAGTGAACATTTTACTTAATGGGCATAAAAATGGAATGAATTTGGCAAGCAAATGGGACTTAGAGACAGAAATTATCTAATCTAAGAACATTAAGAAAAAATATTGAAATTGAAATCAATTTTAACGTCAGCTATCTATGAGCCATTTACTATATGTGCAGGTAGAGTTTCAGAAAGGAGAAAAAAAATGCAGCCAAAGTGTTTGAAGAAATAATGCCTGCTATTTGTCCAACATTAATTTATAGACCCAAGATCAGAAAACCCCCGAATAGAATCAATACAAAGCATATCCCACCTGTATGCACGACCATCTGTTTAAAGGTAAGGAGAAAAATCCCTAGTGGAAAGGAAGGAAAAAGATACATTAAATACAAGTGATCAAAAATATGAGTTACAACTGCTATTTCAGGAAAATATATGACATCACTAGAACAAAGAGGAGGAGGTTACTCTGATTCCAAGGAAGGTGGAGTAAGTACACTCTGTCTCTCCTGCTGAACCCTGCTGTATCACTTGGAAAGAATGCGTAGAGAAGCTTCTTGAGGACATTGAAAAGTAAATGATAACAGGTGGATGGAGGAAGAGGAAAACTGAAGTATCACTGAATAATGATGAGCTTCATATTTTGTGTCTCCTCTGGTACCCTCCATTATGGACACAAGGCAGCCAAAACCTTGATGTGAGAACATGTAATCAACAGAGACTTACATGAGAAGTCTACAGAGTTTTGAATCAAGGAGTCCCAGAAATATTCCTAACATATTTAGAAAGTATGAGAAAATTCACCTCGGTTTCCCCTTCCCTCTATTTCTCTCAGATCTCCATCCCCTGTGAAGTCCTGTGTCCCTGTTAGTGGTAGTGACAATGGCAGCAGTAAGAGCTCATATGTGCCTTAAACTCTGCAAGATGGGAAAGTTCATCTCTAGAGGAACTATGGTTCAATAAGATGGTACTAAAATTCACTAATTTTTTTCCCTCTGTTCTGCTGTGAGGCTCATACATGGGTGCAGTCACAGGAAATGCATAGCAGAGTGAGATAACTAACTTTCAAAGTTTCTGGAAAGCGTATCAGAAAGGAAAGTCTTAAGAACTAGATAGTATCTGAGAATCATGGAGAATGAGTAGCTTAGGAAAATCATCCCAAAATGTTATATGTGAACTATGGTGTCTATCTTCCGAGTCACGTCTATGTGACTTTTGTGAAAGCATTACAGGATCTACCGCTTTCCATGTATCAGACAAACCAGTGGGTTTCGCACAGAAAAGGCAGACAAGAATAGCACTGCCAAGACTTTGAAATAACATTAGCACAAAAACCCACAGAAAGTTGGTCAGGATTTTTCGCCTCAGCCCTACTGGGTTGATTGTATGCTAAAATAAGAATATCAACATTCTCCAAAGAATTTAAACAAGACCAAGAGTCTCTTAACATTGTATTCAAAATGTTGAGGATATAATCAAAATTGTTTGGCATATAAAGAACCAGGAAAATTCTAACTCAAATAGGAAAAGATAATCTAGAAACACTAATTCTTACATGACACAGATGTTGAAATGACAAAAGAATTTTAAAGCAGCCATTATAAAAATACTCCAAGATTTAAGGTCGAACACTCTTTAAACAAATGGACAATAGAAAATCTCAGCAAAGAGACACATAATGGAAAAAGGAACTACACAATTTTCAGAATTGAAAATGTACTGACTCTTTCACAGTGAGTTAGGGAAAATATCTCACTGGGTAAGACCAATAACCAAGTGGAAATGATAGAGGAAAAGTGTGAGTGACCTTGGTAATAGATCAAAAGTAATTATACGACAGAAAAAGAAGACAGAAAATAACAAAGCTTTGAGATTTCTGGAACAATTGCACAAGGTATGATACTGTGTATGCTGCAACAAAAATACTTTTGGAAACAATGACTGAAGATTTCCTAAATTTTGTCAAAGGTATAATGTAGAGATTTTGAAAGCTCAGAAAATCCCATGCAGGATAAATAGAAGGAAATTCATAGCAAACTGATCATAGTAAAATTGCTGAAAGCTAAAGGCAAAGACAAAATTTTATATGTAGACAGATGATACACTAATGGGGAACAAAGAAGAATGATGATTTCTCATCAGAAATGATAAAATCTGGAAGGAACAAATTCACCTCAGACCATAATTCAATACCTAGTGAAATACCCTTTGTGCTAAAGGTGAAATAAATTCTGAAATGAGGGGAAACAAAGAGAAATCACTGTTAGTAAATGTATTCTAGAAAAAAAATGCTAAAGGTGGAAATGATACAAGATTAAAAGAAACTGATACAAGAAAGAAACTTGGGAAATCTGGGATGAAGTCAAATCAGGAGAAATGGTTAATATCTGGTTAAGTACCAGATATCTCTCTGGTATTTAAAATGTCCAATCTGATGATTGAGGAAAAACATAAAATTGTCTGATAGTGCTTTCATTATATGTACAGATGATATATAAGAAGCTACAATATAAAACAGGAAGGTTAAAAGGACATGTATATATAGTGCTGACTTTTTATATTCTGCTTACTCATAAAATGTTGATTCAAATTCACTGTAAAAATTTTGTATGTATGACATAATCACCATATCAATCACTAAAAATATCTACCCAAATAAATATAGCAAATTAGGATAATTTAGAAATGTTCAAATAATACCAAAGATAATAGGAAAGGGGGAACTAGAGGAATGCAAACAGCGGCTAAATACAAAGCAAATAATAAAGTGGTAGACATAAATAACATATCAATAATCATATAATTTATATATGGTCCAAGCAATTTGAAAGTAAAAATTATCTGAAGGAATAAAAACACAAGACCCAAATGTTGAATATATTGATATCAATACAGATATCTGAGTAAAAAGACTTACTTGGGAAGAGGGACATGACATAGTGACAAAAGGCTCAATTTATCAAGAATAAATAAAGTCCTAAATGTGTGTGTATCAAGCAATAGACTTAAAATATATGAAGCAAAAATTGCCAGCTAAATAAAAAAAGAAATATATATCTGTCGTTGGAGAGGTCAACATTTCACTCTCACTAACTGAATGAATAAGTAGACAAAGTCAGAAAGATATAGAATTCAAAACCATTAACCAAATGGTTTTAATTGACATTTATAGAATATGTCTCTTTATAATAGAATATACATTATTTTCTAGGGAATATGAAACATTCACTAAGATAGATTGTATGCATGGTATAAAGCAAACCGTACCAAGTTTAAAGAATTGAAATCATACAAAATATGTTCCATGATCATAGTGAAATTAAATGGAAAAATCAGTAAGAAAGAAATAAAGAAAATCTACAACCTTGGAAATTAAGCAACACACTTCTAAATAATGCCTGGGTGAAAGAAGTCTCAAGAGAGATTAATCTCAAATAAATTAAAAAATACTATTATGAAACCATATTTAATACATGTTCTAAGTCCAGGATATATATCATAAATCTCTGCATTAAAGAAATAATACAAAATGTATTTTCCAATTACCTATTGCTGGTCAAAATATTCTTACTTTTTAAAAACTGAGATATAATTGACATAGATATTCTTTTCTGGTGTATAACATACATGTATATATTTGGTATAAGCAATACATCTGTGTATCGTGACGTGATAACTACAAAAAGTTTCGTTAGCAATCATTACCACATGTAGTTACGCGTTTCTTTTTTCTTGTGATGAGAACTTTTAGGTTTTACATTAGCAACTTTCCAGTATACAATACAGTATGATTAACTATAGTTACCTAGTGTATTACGTCTTTAGGACTTCATCTGGAAATCTGTGCTTTTGGACCTTCAAAAGATTCAGTCGACCATCCATAGTGGTGCATCCATTCATACTCCCTTTAACAGTGCACAAGGGCTCCCTTTTCTCTAAACCCTTGCAAAAATATTATTTCTTGTCTTTTTGTTAATTGCTTTTCTAACCAATGTGAAGTAACATCTCATTGTGATTTTGATTTGCATTTTCCTGATGATCAGTGATGTTGAACACCTTTTCAGATACACTTTAGCTACTTGTAATTTTTTTCTTTGACAAAAAGTCTATTCAGTTACTTTTCCTACCTATTGTTAGGATTGTTTTTTTTTTTCTCTATTGAGTTGTATGAGTTCTTCCTATATATCTTATACACACATATTATACATATATACATAAGATATATATTAGATACTAAACTCTTATCAATTAAATGATTTGCAAATATTGCCTCTTTACTTTGCTGATGGCTTCCTTTGTTGTACAGCAGCCTTTTAATTTGATGGAGTCAGACAAAGTAGTGATGTGTTTACTTTCGTTGCTGTCGCCTTGGTGTCAATCCAAAAAAATCATTGTCAAGACAAAGTCAACAAGCTTATTCCCTTTTTAAGTCTCAGAAATTTTATGATTTCAGGTCTTACATCCATGTCCTTGTTTTCAGCTGATTTTTTGTTTATGGTGTAAGATAGTGATCCAGTTTCATTCTTTTGCACATGGTGTCCAAATTATTGAACTTTTATTGAAGAGACTATCTTTTTCCCATTGTATATTCCTGGCTTCTTTGACCTAAATTAGTTTACCATATATGATAAGTGTAGACATTTATTACTGAGCTCTTTTTTCTGTTCCATTGGTGTATATGATTGTTTTTCTACTAATACCATACTGATTCTGTTTACTTGAGGCTTTGCAATATAGTTTGAAATCAGGAAGCATGACACCTCTAGCTTTGTTCTTCTCAAGATTGCTTTGGTTATTTGGTGCCTTTTGTAGTTCCATACAAGTTTTAAAATTGTTCTATTTTTGTGAAAAATGCCATTGGAATTTTGATAGGATTGCATAGAATCTGTAGAGTATTTCTAGTGATACTAACATTTGACAATAGCAATTATTTCAATCCCTGACACAGAATTTCCATTTATTTCAGTTATCTTAAACTTCATTCATTTGTGTCTAGAAGTTTTCAGTGTACAGATATTTTCAGTGTACAGATATTAGGTGTACAGAATTTATTTGTAGGTATTTTATTCTTTTTGATAAATTGTAAAGTGATTACTTTTATAATTTCGCTTTCTGATAGTTCATTGTTTAGTGATTAGAAATGCAACTAATTTTCATGTTGATTTTATATCCTGCAAGTCTACTGAATTATTCATTTGCTCTAACAGTTTTCATACATACACAACACATGCATTATGTCATCTGCAAATATAGACAGTTTTACTTCTTCCTTTCTAACTTGGACACCAATTATTCCACATTGGATATTAGCTATTTATTTTTCTCATTGCCTTGACTAGAACTTTCTGTACTATGTTGATAGATTTTGTAGCAAAAACATTAGTAGGGATAAAAAGATTGAATACATAGTGATAGAGACACAATGTAGCTAGAAGGGGACAATAATTTTAAACTTATATTCCTCTAATAAGACAGTCTCAAATTTTCATTGCAAAACTTAAATATTAGATTAAACCGACAAATCGATAATCTTAGAGATTTTTTAACCTATTTCCCTCAGTAATTGACTATATCAACCTGATTTTTGCTATATAATACATTGTTGAAAAGAATAAACAAAATTTAGATACTTAAAATAACAGCCACGCACCATCTCACTATTTTGCAGATCAACAATTTCAAATGGATTCAGCTAGTCAGTGTTCTTCTTGGTCTCACTTGTGGTGACAAATGTTTCGTAGCCTCACTCATATGTCTATGCCTTTGCTGAAGTGAGGGATAACGACCATGTTTATCTCACCATTTATTAAATTATCATGAAGTGTTCTTATGATGTAAATTCACAAAGCCAGCAAGAGAGCAAATGCAGGAGCACTAACTTTGCAATCTTGCTTACACCACAATTTTTATTGGTAATTGTTATTAATAATTATTGTTGTTAATTGTTAATAATAATTATTGTTAATGTTCTATTTACAAAAAAAGTCACATGGCCAATCTGGATACAGGAATTAGAAAAGGGACTCCATTCTTTTCATGGGCTTGCCATCCCACTGTAAGAGCATGGATGAAGGCAGGAAATGATTTTGTGGCCATTTTTACAATCTACATGCAGCCAAGACGTAAAAATTAGTAAAGTTTTAAGACCTGAGCAATACCAAAGTTTTATATCATAAATATATAAAACGCTTGCACTCCACAGTTAGAAAATACCAAATCTTTTAAGCACATATGACACACAAAAACTGATAATACACAAGATTATAGAAACAAATCTCACAAAAAACACAGAATTGATTATTTTTTACATACTTTATTTTCAGATCACAATTCAGTTAAGCTAGAAATTTCTTAAAAGATTTATTTTTTTTTCAAAAAGACAAGCTTGGAAATTTTTTAAATGTTTCTAAGTAGAACTCATAATAGTAATTAGAAGATATTTGTTCAAAGAAGATTCCTAAAAGGAATTAAAAAATATATTGAACAGAATAAAAGAAGTACTATGATATAACTAGTAGGTTGTAGCTAAAGTGATAATTAGATGGAAACTTAAATTTTAAATGTTTATATTATAAAAGTAGAATGATGCAAAATAATCATCTTTGTGCATGCCCTCAATAGAAAAAAGAAAAACAGAATAAACTCAGAGAAAGCAGAAGGAAGAAAACAAAAATTTCACAAAAACAAATGCTATTATTGTGAAAAGATTTATAAAATAGAAGACCCTCTTTCAAGATGAATACAGAAAAGAAAAAAAAAGCATACATACCTTAGAAAAAGGGAAATAACTATAATTTAGCAAGATTTTAAAAATAGAGAATACAAAACTCACTTTTATGAGACAATTATAATCTTGACAATAAAGCTATACAAGGGCAAATAAGAAAGGAAATAATATTACTACTACATATAGATGTAAATATCATAAATAAATATAAAACCAAGTGTATATGTGAATTATGGCCAATAAATGAGTAGTATTTCAATATTTTAAAGAACTGTCAAATTTAAAGAACTGTCAGTGTAATTTAGCATATGAATACACACGAGAAGGAAAAATATCATGATTATCTCAAAATAAGCAGAAAAATATTAGACAAAATTCAATGGATTATATAAAAAATTTATTTCACAAAGCAGTAAGAAAAATATTTCTTAAGCAATTCAAATGAATCTATCAGCACTATAGTAAACAGATCATATTTAATAATGAAATGTTTTATATGGTCCCTAAAGTAATAAAACAAGAACATCCATCGTCACCACTGTTCTTAACCACAGACCAAGATTCTCAAGTGTTCTGATAAAACAAGAAAAAAAATTTAAGAAATGGAAAGAAGTAAAATTTCATCAAAATTTCACATAGAAAACCTAAAACTATCAATGGACAAACCTATTTGAATAAATGAGACATTTCAGCAGTTCAGAATCTTGATCTGAATTCAACATCAAGTATGGAAATAATTTTCAGTTCTAAAGCAGCAATAAACAAATGAAAATGTAATAGTAAATTACTATTGTGCCACTGACTTTAAGACATAGAGCCTCAGTATTTTAAACCATGTGTGTTGATAACAAATAGGTAAATAAAATAGGGCATAAAACTCAGATCCACAAGTATATTAGAAATCAGGCATGGAAATAGGCACCACTTCAAATCAAAAAGGAAATGATAGATTGTTCAAATAATGTGCTATGAAAATTGAGTCACTTTGAGGAAAATGCTATTAGATTCCTATTTCACATTGTGCTTAAAAACAATTTTCAAAAATAATAAACTTCTCAGTATGAAAAATAAAACTTTAAAAGAGGGAAACGAAGGTAGATATTTCACATGTTTGGCACAAAGAACACCATACACAACAGATAAGTATAGACAGGAGATAATCCAGCACGCTAGCACGTGTATCAGATAAAGGAATAGGATTTCAAATATTTAATGGATTCAAAGTCAATGTGAAAAAGATAATCCCATAGAAAAATAGATAAATGATAATAAAAAGCAAATTACAGAGAAAAAATGGCCTACATAAATGGCCTACATAGATTCACGATTTCACTAATAAGCAAAGAGTTACAAAATGAAACAAAGCAAACACTTTACTAAATTCCTTAGGGAGGAAAAAAAATTAAGCCAGTTACTATTAAGTGCCAACATGGCTATATGGTAATGAACATCCTCGGGCACTGCTGATAGGTCTGTAAACATAATTTCTTTGAAGAGCATTTATAGCAGCGATGCAGTCAGACTCTCCTCTGGAAATAGATGGTAGAATTATTCAAGGGAGGTTTGATTTACAGAGTCTATATTTGAACGTGTGGGCAAAGGAGCTGTTAAAAGCCCCAGAACAGAAGGGACAGGGGAGGGAAAGCAAGTTCCTGGATGGAACCCAGAGGGCTGACTCTTGTAGCACTGTGTTGGGCGGAGCAGTGCTCTTCAGTTGAGGGACAGAGAGCACTCTTGCAGAGCAGGACCTGTCTTCCTCACATATTCTGCTGGGGCTCCCCTCTGGGTAAACCCCTTCAGGAACTGTATAGTTCAGAAACTCAACTTTCCAGAGCATGGTGGGTGGACACAGGATCTGGAGGGGCAAATGGAAATAACTGGCAACATCAGTAGTTAATGAAACTGAAATTAGCGGTGCCCTAGTGACTGGCTAGACCACTGCTATAAACTTAAAGAAACTGTCATGTGTACAAGTGAGTACAATGCAGTATTTTGAGAAATCAAAAATAACTCAAAATATTATCGGTGGGGGAACAGGTGGGTAAAATATGGGAAGGACAGATGAGTTACTCTAGAGTAGTTAAAAGCAATTAAATACATCTTTATGACATGGATGTGTCTGAAAACAATGTTGATGGAAAAAGTAAACTGCAGAACGAGGTAACATAAGCATCACCTGGTATTAGTTGGGAATGACGGTGGCATCATTAACAGAAAAGCCAACAACAGTGGCTGAATCACAGGGGCTTCTCTTTTTCTGACGTGGCAGAGTTAGATCATGCAGAGCCGGTGCAGCTGCTCCAGGACATACAGAGAAGGTTCTTTCCACCTCACTATCCTTAGCATACGGCTTCATCTCATGACTTAGGTATTTGGTAGCAGCCTAGTAGCTGTGCTTAAAATGGAGTCATGTCAGGTTATTTATCAGCTTAGTGAACTTGAATTTTGCCATGCCTTTAGTACTAGTATGCCAGTAGACAGGAACCGTTTACATAGCTTTAAAATTAGGGAAATAATAAATAAAACACTGAGAAAATGTCTCTCTCTCAGGTAGTTAAACTCTGGTGCTCCTTATGGTATATTCTAAAATGTTTCAAAGAGGTAAGTGGAGGTGAAAGTGTAAGTGGATTTAACAGTGGGTAATGCGCCTACATCTGACCCTGAGTGAGTGAGTGGCATATACTTCATCACACCACCACCATCTTCATATGTGGGACCAAAAGAATTCAAACTCGACTCTGTCACAAGAGGCTTTAGCGAGCTGAGTTTTCTAGACTAGCTGTTTCTGCTAAGCCACAGTTGATTGCGTATCTGGGAATTTGAGTATGGTACGTGTTAGAAAGGGAGCTGGGAAATAGCCTTATCAGATAATTTATTATATGCTTGACCTATTAACTGCTGTCTTGTGGGTTAGGCATACATCTGTGTCAGTTTAGTGAATTTAACGATTTTTAATTATATGTCACACCGAAAATATTTCAGCAAAAATGTGATCTTGGTGATAAAAAAATCAAACTATTTTTCCTCATGGAGGGTATCATTTTTGGTGCAAGGTCCCGTTACAAATGTTTCATGATGAATAGCAGTAATAGAAATTACATTGGCCTCCATCTATTCACTTGTACACCAGGTACCAGGCATTGTAGAAAATCCTTGTATGTCTTCTTTAACCTCATGGGTTTAAGTACGTTTATTAAAACACAGGTTTTGTTAAATGAGTTAAGTGACTGGCATATAGCAAATAACTAAAGATAATAATTTGAGGTATAATTGTTATTCTCATGTTATGGATGAAGAGGCAGAGATCTGTAGGGCTGAGGTAGTTTTCTAAACATTGCACAGCCAGTGAATGGAAGAATTGAATGTGGAACCAAGGTCTGTCTTGCCATAAGTCTGCATAAATTATAAAAAACTCTACAGCCACTTCTGTGTTATTGCATTTAACATTCAACACCAATCCTGGCACTCTTATTTTCAGATTAAGAAACTGAGTTTCAGAGAAACTAATACTGATCACGTTTCATGACTCATGCAAGGCCACTGCTTGTCAGTGACAGAATTGGCTCTGGGATGTGAATCCTGAGGTGGAAAATAGCAAACCCGGTTTTTATTAGGGAGAGCTCTGGAGAGCTACACCTGTGCAAAGGACTAGGGCACAGGATTGGGCCTAGGAAAGATGGGTTGTGATGAATTTCATGTAGTCCTCAGGCAGCCCAACCAGGAGCTCAGAAGCTGAATGACCTGTCAAGTTGTCCTGAGCTGGGAAAAGGGGCCCTGAAATTGGGGGCTTAAAACGTCTTATGTTGATTAGTCATTGCTGGGAAAAGACATGCTTTTGGGAAGGCAAATCTCCTTAGCAGAGAAAACTCCCCAAGAGGGCTCTCTGCTAGTTGCATTCCCAGCAGTTGAGAGAATACACCCTTGATTCCTAAAGGGAGACCTGGAGTCATAGCATCTGCTTTGTGATACAAAACCTTACAAAGAACAAAATTCACAATTTTTCCATTATTCTGTGCTGCTGTTAGTATTTCTAGAAACTAAGAATTTTCTATAATAATGCTAAACTTTTTTGTTTTCAGATCTTTTTTAATTTTAATTTCTTTATTTATATATGACATCAATTGTAATCCCCATGTATTCCCCATCACCATATCACTAGTGCACCATCACCTCAGTCCCCCGTGCTCCCATCTGCCCTCAACCCTCCCCTTCCCCCCTCCCCACCAAGTGTCCCCTATTTGTCCTTGTCTTTTCATTTTTGGTTTTTGTGTCTTTATTGTT
>JAGFMF010011425.1:803506-859043 GCA_019455555.1 Galemys pyrenaicus | reverse complement strand
TGCTATAAACATAGGGGTGCAGGTATTCTTTTGAATCAGTGTATTTGTGTCTTTTGGGTATATTCATAGGAGTGGGATTGCTGGATCCTATGGAAGTTCCATTCTTAGTAGATTGAGGAGCCGCCACGCTGCTTCCTATAATGGTCGGACCAGCTTGCATTCCCACCAGTAGTGTAGGAGGGTTCCTTTTTCTCCACATCCTCGCCAACATTTGTTGTTGCTACTTTTTTTGGTATGTGCCATTCTCACTGGTGTGAAGTGGTATCTCATAGTGGTTTTGATTTGATAATGCTAAACTTTTGCTTTCTTATTTTAAGTTCAATCTCGTTATAACACAGCTAGCTATGGGTATTATGGTAAAATTGCTACTAACACGACAATTATTTGTCATTTTACCACTGAAATGAATTACAATATTATCACTAACTGGATAGTTAAGAATATCCTTATTATGGAATAGTTCAGGTTTCTTACTTTAATACCTTACATTGGAAATTATACATATGCAACTATAGAAATCAGCCTAACACTATGATCCTTAAACCCCTGAGTAGAAGTTTACTTTAACTCTGGTATAAATCAATCCTAAAAGATATTACACTGTGGGAACATTGCTATTTTTTGTAGGAGGCTACTGATTGAGGTTGAAGCCCTACTCCCACAAGAAAAGATAAATGAATAAACCACCATACTCTCACCTATAGAAACTTAGCAAAAAACAACTGTTCAACCATATCCCTTCCTACGAAATAGTCTTGCAAGGTAGGCTGTATTCTTTTTCAAGTTTATGAATCCTTAAAACAGCACCACTCTCATTGTCTTTCTTACTATTTAGGTTTTTTGATCTCATGTAAAATAAATAATGCATGATTATAGTATCTTATACATACTAGACAGTAATTGAGTTAAAATATTACTAGCATCCTCCAAATACAAAATATTGACAACAATAAAATATGAAAAACAACTCTCCTGTCAGTTCTCTGAGTATAAGATCTAAAGCAAAACCAGTTAGGGGAGCTCAATTTGTCTAGTAAGCATTACTTTTCCTATATAAAGCCTCAAATGACTGTTGTAATTTCAGAATTCCAAATTGTGTTGAGTTCTTGGGATGACAGGCTTCTGAGGCATTTAGGCTTAGAGATAATCTATTTTACAGATAAGGAGTCTAAGACCCAGAGAATATACAAGCTGAAGACAACAGAACCCAGGCTGCCTTCTGCTCGATGTGCTGTCAGTGCAGAGGTGAGAGGTAGGTTAAGGGTTGTGAGAGACGAGGCAGCAGGAACTACTAGACATGGACTTCACAGGAAAAAAAATATATGGTTATAGTGTTAGAAGATTCCAGAATGAAAAGAACTTCATGGAAACAATTATAAAAGATCAGTTAAAGGTAAATAATACTGTCTTACTAAGTCCAGAGAAGGTGCCAATCCTGAAAATATTACTTTCCCTCCCAGAACGTTATGCAGTATTACAAACTTCCTCCTTTTGTTTAGAATATTGATAAAGTAATTTGAATTTGTAGGTAGAGAAATAAAATAGCTCAAATGGTTTAGAATTAGTTTCTCTAATAACTAACAAATGTGTCACATTAGTCCAGTATAACATTTTTATTGGCACTTGAAATAAATGTATTACTCACTAGTGGATGTGCCAAAAAGAAAATCCCCACCCTATTTCCACCCCCACAGAACTACAAATTATTATTTATTAAGCAGTGACAGAGTGACTTGGAGTACAGAACAGAAGGCATTGTGGTTATCTATGTTCTTGAAGATTAACTTTCATCATAGTGCTAAGCTCAAAAAAGAGGCTGGCACTATAGAAATGCTCCTTTAATAAACAACCCTCAGTTTTGATTGTGACACTTGAAATTGCAGCTTTGCTTTTGAGTGACACCTTTTAGACTTAAATATCCTGTTTAAAATATAGTTAATTTAAATTAATTTAACGTGAAATACCGTCTACAGGAAAGCTTTGAAAATTGAGCATGTAGCCTTGCTTTTGATGCATCCTTCATTTAACCTAAATGTATCTTGGCCAAACCCAGAGGTCTTTCCCTTTTGCTGCTGACAGGCATTAGATGCTTTTAGTTTTCAGCATTCTGTGATAGTAACTTAGAATGTGCTAAAGCTTACATGGAAAGGTTCAACTAATGTTTCTGGTCTTTTAAAAAGTGAATTTTATTGAGGCGATGTTGGTTTAGAACATTATATAAGATTCAGTATATATCATCATAATTCCACACCTGTGTGCACTGGTGCACCATGATCACTATCAAAACTCTAGTTTCCACACATCACCATATAATTGATACCTTTTACCCATCCCCCCAACCCTGCCCCTTCTGGTAACCACCAATTTCTTCTCTCTATATGTATTTGTTTTTGTTTGGTTTTGCATGTTAGCTGTTTCCTTATATTCCATATCCAAGTGAAAACATACAGTATTTGTAAGTGTGACTTCATTTAGCATAATATTCTCAAAGTCCATCAATGTTGTCACAAATAGTAACATCTTTTTTTAAATAACTTTGTAGTATTCCATTGTGTGTGTGTGTGTGTATATATATATATATATATCTATATCTATCTATATATATATGTTCACTGACTGAATGGGGTGTGTGTATGAGTGTGAACATCTAGGCTGTTTGCATAGCTTATATCTTGGCTACTATAAATAATCCTGCAATAAACATAGGGGTACAAATATTTTTTTGAACTTGTGTTTTCATTTCCTTTGGATAAATACCCAAAAATCAGAATAGTTGAATTATATAGTATTTCTGTTAATTTTTTTTTTTTTTTAGTAATCTCTATTGTTTTGGCTTTAAAAAATCTTGCATACTGTTCTATAGCTCAGCACTATACTAAGCACACAGCACTTAGAAATACTGATTTAAGGAGTTTTACTACTAGGAAGGAAGTGTGATTTACTTCCTTCTAGTAGTAGATCCTCTAGTGAACTATTAGGAGTTCCATGAATCTACTTTCCCCAGAGAAATAAGAAAAGTTAGAGAACATATAAAATTACCTAAAGCTTTATTTAAAGTCTCTGGAAAGAGTCCTAAGGGTTCAGAACAAATGAAGGCGTATTTATTCAAGAAAACTCACTCAAACTAAGTAAGAACATTGGCCCATTCCCATTCTTTCCCTTACCATTTGCCCCCTAACCCCCAAAACAATACAGCTTGGCAAAAGTTCCACTCTGGCCAGATATAGCCATGAAGATGGGGTTCCCTTTCTCCTCAGCTCTTAAAGGTTATCATAGCTCATCTGAATGGCAAGTTGTCAGCACCTTATACCCTCCAATTCTAACCTTAAATGGCTAAATTTTGGTGAGTATGGCTGAGAGGGTGAGTTCTTTCTTCCACTGAGCAGTCTGGCATGAGGGCTCTGTCCCAAGAATGGCAGGTCAGAATACTATTGTCAAAAAAACAATAGAGCAGTCAACTGGTAATTAGATTCTAAAGGTTGAGTGTAATACCTAATGAGCTAGATAGCCTATTAGACTGCTTTATAATTACAAAGAATTACAACTTTGTTTTGTAATTATATCTGGTTTGTAATTGCAAAGAAAAGGCAACTGTTCAAAGGATTATATATATATATATAAAATCATATTGTTGGGGTTATAACTGACAGAAATATATTATACTTGGAGATAGCATAAAGGAGATGCTTAGGAGCAGAGTTGTATTGGAATAAAGAACTAACACCAGATACTAACTTGAACCCACAAGAACAAATAAAGAGAACTAGAAACAACAAAGAAGATTATAAATACAATTTACTTTATAAACTTGATCATTTTTCTTTTCTCTGTTTCTTTAATAGACACAAATTACATAATGTAATAATTATACCACTCTATTGTTAGGTTTGTAGCATATGTAGATGTAATATGCATTAACAGAAATAGTACAAGATGGAAGTAATGTTTCTATATCTCACTGGAATTGGGTTAGTGTAAATCTTAAGTAAATTCTTATAAGTTAGAAATTACATGGTCTCAGGGGACCCACCCAGAGAATAACTCAAAAATATAGTGAGAAATCATTATTTCTCTGTGTAAGACATGGAAAACAAAAGTAAAATGACAGATATTTCTAACATACCAATACAGCAATAATATATCAAATAACATCACTGAATGTGAGTGAATTAAAAAATAAAGAGATTGTCAAACTGGATAAAAATTGAAAAATAAGTCTTCATAACTGTTTATGGTGGGTGAACTATGGCTAGGTTGGCTAAGCTGGGCAATCACCTGGTTTTGTAAATAAAGTTTTATTGTATCACAGGTGCATCTGTCTAGTTGTATATTGTCTTTGGTGCTTCTATGCTACAATGGCAGTGTTAAGAAATTGTGATGTAGATGATACAGTTTGCAAAGCCTACTATTTTGACTAGCTGACCCTTTACAAGAAGTACTGACTTACTCAGTAAAGGAAACTCAGCGTGGAAGCTCTCTCTTTTTCTAACTTAGTCTGTTTCCCAGGGCAGTAAGTAACAAGGCTATCAATTAAAAGTGAGATGAGACAGCCTTAGAAGTTTGAGGAAAGTGAAGCATAAAATAGTTATGTAGTAAAAAGGTTAGTAAATGTGCTAGGGAAATGTACTAGAGTTGTCAGGTAGCATTAGGAACCCACTTAAAAAGCACTGCAAATAAGCATGACTGTCTTTGAAAGATACTTGCATCCTATAGGTATAATGGATTATTTTGGGTTCCAAAGTTGATTCCAAAGATAAGTATTTTCTGATTCCAAGTAACTAAAAATTGAACACAAATAAAAAGTTTTTATTACTTTCAGTTGCATAGAATTAAAATTTGGTTACAAGCTTCCTAAAGCTCACTATGGAATTTGTTTTGAGAAGAAAAAATGATTTGCACTGTATTATAAAGGAATGGATACTCCAGAAGTGGTGACCACTCTTTGCAGTTAATATTGTAATCAAGTCAAATAAGTCAGAGTTCGGAGAGAGTTATATTCTAGATAGCCAATTTTAAACCATGAGGAAAATCTTACTTATTTCATTGATACTTTACCCACAAAGAATTTCATCAACAAATGCTGTCCTATTTATCTCAATCTGCAATCTGAAAATTATAGTGTATTTATTCAATGTCTCCAGGACATGCAGATGCCATGGACTTCAGTGTATGCTCCCCTTCCCAAGAGTGTGTCAGCCATGTTTGAAGTATATTGGGCCAGATCACTATTTTAAAGAATTTTATGATACTTTCAGAATATTTCCTTAATTCACATTTTTATAGTTTATTCTAATATCTGAGGGCTACATGTAGTTTGGTCAGAAGGAAAAAACAGATACACATTCAGTCGGCAGAATAAATGTAATCACATTTAAGATTAACTGAGGGCCTCCCTGGGGGCCTACCAGTTAAATTTCAGCACTATCACCGCTGCTGCCTGAGTTAGGTCTCAGCCACGGTGTGGCAGACCTCTCTTGTCTCATCTGCTGCTGCCCTTAGCAGTGTATTTCAGTAGATTGATCTGTTCTGCTCCCTATTCTGGTGAATCCCCTTACCCCCCTGAACCCACACCCCAGTTCTTCTATGCATAAGTAAATACATAAATAAATCTTAAAAAAATAAAATTAACTGAGGTGAAAGACTATCATAAGCTGACAGTCAGGTAGCATGTCTGTCAGTCATAGTTTTTTTAGGAAACTAAAACTAACCATTTACTAAGTACCTCTATTTTCAGAGATACTTTGCTATTAATGAAACATGACCTATGTTAATGGAAGAATGTGTTCTCCTATCCATATTCCAGTTTAAAGTTTTGAATCCATTTAAATGATGGATAGCAGGTGAAAAAATGTCTTGCTACAGCCTTTAGGTTAAAATGTCAGACAACAATTCTTTCCAAAGATATATGGAAAGATATATTCTCAGGGAAAAAAAAGGATGCTTTGAGTCTTGCTGTGTAAGCAAGAGCAGAAATTGCTTTTCATTATATAGTTCCTTCTTCCTTTCCATTTTTCTCCTTTCATGTTTACCTCTCAACAGTTGTAGATCAAGTGTTTCTGTTCTAGAGCAACAAGATTTAACTATTAATTTCAAAAACTTTTTACAAATTCTGTAATACTCACTGTGACAAATGAACACACTTTTTAAATGTCAGAAAATATAGAATAAAACTTTTATTTTAAATGTGATTTAGAGTATAGGATCAAACATCAGATCATTTCTGATTTACTGCTTGATCAAAATTAACAAAAATATAACACATTTTATTTTCAACTGAAACTGACAAATCACTTTCTAAAGAAAAACTTTCTATTCTATGCTATCATAATTTTTTCCATGGCATACTGGCAAAGAATGTAGTTATATTTTGCCACAAATGACTAAAAGCAATATTTTAGATAATTTGAATAAGATGTACATACATTATCAAAACAAACAGAATTATTTTCTCTGAAAAGCTAGCTTGCAAATGAAAAGAAGAAATCCAAAGCTGCATACTGTAATAGCTGTTCTCTTCAAAATTTTGCTATTCCATGTGGATACTTCTTCCATCAATGGTACATGAGTTGGATCATTTTCTCGTTCATTCTGCAACTAATATTTAATAGGAAAAGAAAAGAGTTAATGTACAGTACACTGAAAAATATCTCTGATTTTTAAAAATGTCATAATATCCATTTCTATTCACTTGATCTAGAGGCATTCAAGATTCCCATGAAAGATTTTATGTGAACATATCCTGATAGTTTTTGTTTCACTAGGACCCCAACTAAGTAAATTAGTACCCTCACATTAAAAATAAATGCTTTCATAGATTACTGCATTTTAGAATCATGCTTTTATGTCATGAGGTAAAGTTCCTTTTTTTTTTTTAAAGATTTTTTATTTATGCACACAAGAGCAGGGGTACAGGCCAGAGGCACGGGAGGTAAGAGAATTCACCTGAGACAGAGGGGGGAGCAGAACAGGCAGAGTAATGAAAGTACACTGCTGAGGGGAGCAGCAGGTGAGGCAGGAGAGGTCTGCTGCACCATGTGGGTCCCCTCTCTGGTTGGGGATCGAACTCGCGCTGCTGTGCCTCAGATGCCTCACAGTGCAGCGCTCAACCCACTGCGCCACCAGGGAGGGCCTGAGGTAAAGTTTCTTTAATATTAATTTCTGTTTATACTTACCATGCCTGACAAAAATTAGCCTTTTCTTAAGTATTAAATATCAATTGATTTTTGAACCAATTGTTCATCAAAATGTGAACCATTCTTACAGAACACTTACAATACATAAAATTAACAAAACTGGAAAGATTCAATGCTAATGCTAGAAACCTAATACTTTATTAAATATAGTTATAGGAACACATGTCAATAAAAACTTAAATTGTTCTTTTAGCACTTTTCAGAAACCAAAGCACAGTTTTTAAATGGAAAGGCCACTTTTAAAATAGCATTTTCTAGCTAAGATGGTTAAAAATGGTGCCACAGTTCTCATGAGTATGTGTCTATGTGTGTGTGCACGAGAGAGAGAGAGAGAGAGAGAGAGAGAGAGAGAGAGAGAGAGAGAGAGAGAGAGAGAGAGAGAGAGAGAGGGAGGGAGGGAGAGAGAGAGAGAGAGGGGGAGAGAGAGAGAGAGAGNGGGGGGGAGAGAGAGAGAGAGAGAGAGAGAGAGAGAGAGAGAGAGAGAGAGAGAATGAGGGAGAGGGAGAGAGAATGAGGGAGAGGGAGAGAGAATGAGGGAGAGGGAGAAAATGAGGGAGAGGGAGAAATAAAGAAAGTTGTTGGGGTGGAGAAGAGGGAGAATGAATAGAAACCAAAAGATCCTTGAAAGATAAAAAGAATCTGGCATATTTATAGAGTGATATTTACTAGAAACATCCTTTGCTGGAGTGGTGACATAAATACTTTCAACATTAGCAGGAATAACTACGAAAATCTACAGTGTAAATATTTAATGTAAAAATGCTGCAAAATTAATTTTAAATTTAAGCAGAAAATGACTTCAATGCCAATCTCATTACTATATTCTCACTCTAACTTCCAAATGGCTTCATTCAGCAACAGATTCCTTTTTGACACTGATGCTCCATTTACTGAATCCTGAGACACTCATTTCTTTTCTTAACCAATTACTTAGAATGACCTTCTGACAGGAGCCTGTCAGTGTGTTGGTTTGAAAGAGAGTGATGTGGTGTTAAAGTCTAGCCTTGACCTATCCCACCCTCTCTCTGTTTCCTCCATACACTTATCTATGATAACTTATGTTTCTTTTAAAAATTCCCTTCAGTTATTATTGGTAAACTCTGAAACACTGTAAGTTTAAAGGCATGACATTATACTTCCAAATGGAAGTCCTCATAGTTCTCTAAATAAAATTTTGTTATGGTTATTTACTACTTGTTTAAGACTCATCCAGAAAAAAAAAAAAAAACAGTCTAATAGCTTGGTCCAAAATGAAGACTTTCCTGCCCAAAGAACTCTGTCATATCTGTTATTATATGTGAAAAACACAGCAATAAATGTATTTTCAAGGCTAGTCCTGATAAAAATGTATAGAACAAGGTAGAGAAGGTGACTGAGAAAAGGTCATCTATTTAACTAAAGAGAGCTGACATTTCTCTTTATTGGTACACATTATTAAAATATGATGCTTGACTTGTTTCAGTGTCAAAGTCACCCCTGAAGTAGTAGTTCTTAATTTTATTCCTTTAAGCATAATTTAGCCTCTCAAATTTCATTTTAATCTTCCATTCACAACACCAAAATATTTTCAGTTCACCATGGAGAAAGAAAATAATTACCAATTCTAAGGCAAAGATGTTTTAAGGAATTCCCTATACCAAATACTAAAGCTTAATGCTTTGTAGGAATTATCTTTACTTAAATCTGTCCAGGTTTTCTTTGGATTCCTATGTAAAACACCATAATAAATAAATCAATACCTTTTCCCTTCAATTCCTCTGGATGCGACAGAGGTAGTGAAGATGAATGTTGCTACCATTTTCATGTTGTCAGCAAATTCAGACTCTTAACTAGCCAGTTTAGCATAAACCATAGTTGCCTGACATACAACAGGCATGCTCATGTTTGTTGAATGACTAAAGGTAAGAGATAATATAACTTCTAAGAGCTCTTCTCTGGAAAGAAGTTATCTTCTCTTAGAATTTTGACATATATTGTTCATTTGTTCTATTTAAAATGTCTGCTCCCATATTGTTTTGTAGAATTTTTCTGCTCACTTTTTAAATAAGATTCCTTTTCTTTGAACATATATTAACAGATATAATTACCTGGACTATGTACAAAAAGTAATTTGGAAAAAATTAACTTTTTAAAAATAAAATACCAATGAAAATTTAAATCACCTATAGGTTTGACACTATAAAAATTAAATGCATAATTTGATGCTCATGTCAGATATTTCACAAAAACTTTGTAGGCATCAAATTTACTTACTAAATAGATTTGGAAAACTCAGGCATTCTTTAGTCAGGTGAAAGTGTTTTCCTTTATTACCTTCAATAGAGTTCCCTATTTCAGCAGTTTAAATTTTATTATAGTCAATTTTCTTAAAGGGATAAAAATCACCTATCCTTAAATCCAGATATATACATCTATATGAGTACAGAAATAAGAACCAAAAAGTCCATATTCTTTTCAAAAGTTAAATTATTAAAAGTATTACAGGAAGTTTAGAAAATGGAAGGAATATTTCATCCAGAATCCCCCATCATTAACAGAGAAAATAAACATTTCATTTTGGTATTTTTCATCTGCACATTTACAAGTAAATGAAACTTAAAAATACTACTTTACATGTTTAAGAAGTTATATTTCATTATTTTTTTAACTCATTGCATATCATGACAAATGAATGTGCCATAATTTATTATATCATTCTCTTGTTATAGGACACTAAAGATACATACAATTTTGGAATCATTAAACTACTATTGAAAGATAAACGTATTTTTATGGTTTTGAAATGGGTTATCTACCAGTATCACATGAGAATATCACTTTGGTGAACTCTAACCAGAAATACATCAGTAATATTTTCCCTGACAATTTAAAGGACGAAATTGATATAGCATTGTTTTTTTTTTTTTCAATATGTATTTTTTTCAATGACCCACAAAGTTTGTTTCATATATTTCTTTCTTTCTTTGGAAACTGACCAGTGGAGCTTAAGTTGCTCTTCCCTAAAACTGCCTCATTATCTAACTTATTGTATTATAAATTATCCCCTCCCTGCTTTTTAATATTAAATATATATAAATATACCTTTTGAATTAAGTCTTTTAGCTTGCAGACCTCTTCACTCAAATCTTCAACATTGCTAACAAGTTCTTCACAAACTGAAGTAAAATTCCTGGGAGAAGCCCATTCTAGTACTATCTGTTAATATTTTCAAAAGTTACATTTTAAGGAATAGAAAACAACTATTCACAACTTTGTATCCACAAAAATGATACAACATTCTTAAATGTTAAATTTCATATCTGGAAAACATTTTTTGTGTTCAGGATAAGTTCTGACACCAAAAAGAAGTCAGCAATTTTATACAAGTCAAATTAGTTCTCTGAATGCAATGATTAAATATATTTATATATAGGTTCACAGAGAGTAGTATTAGTAATAACATTTATGATGAACAAATAAATTCAGGAAGATTTTATGAATGACATGATTTTTATGACAAAAACCATAGGAAAATTAGCGCATTAAAATTTTTTCACTACAGATAAACTGCAAAAACCAAATTATATAAAAAATTCTACAGAATAAGTGCTTTCATAGGTCACTTACACATTGTCTATATAGAATTTCCTTCATTAAAAAAACCCCTGATATTGATATGGTTTGAATAACACTCAACACACTGTTTTGTTTCAACTTTCACTTGGGTCTCCTGACACTTTATATTTTAAACAATTAAATTCCCTTTAAGAACAAATGGTAAATTCAATACACAAATCAGTTTAATTTTTGCTTGAACTCATTTTCCTTCTCTTGGGGACTAGACCACAAAGTTTTTCAATTTATTAGTATATAAAAGGAATAAAATATAAAAATAGACTTATTTAGATTTTATAGAAGAGGATATAATCTCATCACATCAGTATAAATTTACTCAATTATCATTGACTTATCTGGAATAAAGTTCAGCATTCATACTTTTCTTCACTTTAATATATTTTGTAGAATACCTTGTGAGAATTTACAGGCAACTCAGTAATGATATTCTGTACAGCTGTTATTAAATGGCCACACTGTTTGTTTAATTTCAGAAGAAAGTTGAGGAACTCATCACCACTAGAGAGAGAAAACAAACATACAGGAATCACTAATATGAGCAACTTCATTCTACTGGGTTAGTTGCTCAGTGTCTAGTCATAACATTTATTAGCTTATTCAAAAAATACTTATAAAACAGCTAGTTTGTATTAGAAACTGAAACAGACTTTGAGTATACAAAGATTTAAGTTTCCAATCTTGAGGATCTCAAAGTTCGACACTGTTATTCACAGAGACATAAAGAGGAATATAAAAATATTAATAACTGAGCATGTACTACGTGAAGGCACTACACTAATTATTGTACATTAGTTATTTTACTTCCTCCCAACAATTACTGTAAAATAAATGTTAACATTAGTCCATAGTTGAGACATCTAAAACTAAGAAATAAAGAACTTCGTAATGGGAATGGGATAACTACTAGTGCTTCATAGAAATGATACTTTAAATGAGTCTGGAATTTAAAAATTACTTTGCCAGTTAAGTAAGGAAGAGAAGGGGTTCTGAATGGAGAAAATAGCTGGTATAAAAGTGCAAGGGTAAGAGGTCACCAAGGTATAATGAAGCACAATTACAGGAAAGAAATTTTAAAAAGGGGCTGGCTGTAACAATTTAAGGAACTTTTGTGATATGTTCAGAAATTTGATTTTGATAATGTAGAGTTACTAAAGGATTTAAAACAAAAAAAGTAGAAAATTAGATTTTGTATGAGAAAGTTTATTTGGTGAGTTAATCAGTTAATCAGTGATGTGGTTTAAAAGTTAATCAGTGGTGTGGCTTAAAGGAACACAAAAATGTAAGTAGGAAGAATAATCAGAATATTAATAGAAAATTCCATCCAAAGATGATGAAGAAAAACAAATACTTTGATTTGGGGTGGTATAATAAACCTTTAGGAGAACACACTGGAAAACCTGGTCATGGATTATATGTAAAGGAAAAGAGTCTACAATGCATCTAAGTTCTTTGGTCTTAATAGAAGTAAATTTGTGTGGATAGTAGAGAAAGGAATGGTGTGAAGAGAAAACATTATAGCATAATATTTAAGCAGACTCTACAGTCTAAAGAGTTTGAATTCCGCTTCCATATTATGAATAGCTTGATGACCTTCAACCAAATGTTTCTGTATCTCCAGAACTCATATGAAAGAATTATCAGGAGGACTGAAGGAGATAATGTATAAGACATGCACCTAGCATTTATTCAAACTTAATTATGATGAAGATAACAATAATATCAGATCTTTAGGGGCAAAGATAATAAGCAGTAGAAAATAGCCATCTTTAGGGGTAATTATCCTGGGGGATCCACAGATTAATGAGTTGGTGAATTTAAATGGCCAAAAATTACATATTTATTTTCACGAACTTCTAACAGAAATTCAGTATCTCCTTCAATTGTGTCTACAAACCACAGTGGCATTAGAAGTGTCTAATATGATCACCAATAGAAATAAAACCACGGTGTACGGGGGGCGGGGGGGAGAGGAGTGGCTAAGATCTCAAAGTAGAAGGATATAAATTAAAAAGGATACATACAAAAAGTGAAGGGGGAAGAGGTGATGGGTAGAACAAAATTAAAAAAAAAAAAACTATTAAAGGAAAAGTAGCCTGAGAAGAAAAAAACTATTAAAGGAAAAGTAGCCTGAGAAGAGATCAGGAGTTAAGATCTGAGGAGGTCGATTCAGGAAGGAGGAAATATCAAGCATGTTAGTAAGTTCATTTATTCTGGCAATGAGGAGACATGATGCCTCAATTAGTTTCAGTGACAGAGTCAATTTACAGTGAATGCTAAACACAGAGTTTAGTAGAAACAGGGACTTAGGGTATGAATACATCTCTTCAGAGGAAAAGAGAAAATGAAATTTAAATACCTAATAAATATGGGATTATAATAAAAATAAGAAGTTATCATCTAATGGAATGACAAAAATTAGGCAGATCATTAATTTCTAGAGTTGACAAGTGTGAGATGACCTTTTTGGAGAAGCATTTAGGAGTATGTACTAAAATAAATATACATAGAAACAACTACTGTGGGACCAAAAGTTACTCCTGAGTTCATATGAAGTTTTATAGGCAGAATAGTTGACTATACAAAATTTCTTCCATAATCTTTCTAGGAGGAAAGGTTATAAAAAGTGAGCAGGGTCAGCTTCCAATGAAATTATTAGCACATTTTCCTGCAAGATACATTTTAGGACTTAAAATTTCTAGGATTTTAACATAATTCTTTTTCCTTAGCTATTAGGTTGCAAAACAGCAGTTTATATAAATACTTAAATTTATGAATACAATATATAATCGTCAACAGTGTAAAGCTTCTGAAAGTTTTTTGTAAAAGCAAATGAAGTAAAATTTGGTAAGTTCTTGTTCTATTGAGCAGAAGTGGTATTTACAAAAGGATTTTCAAATATATATAATTCTTTATTCTAGTTTCTGACATTTACTATAGAAAGAACAGAACTTAAACATATTTCTGTCAAAGCAAGTTATTACTTGTATTAATTTTTCTATTTCCACATAATATATATAATTTGTAACTTAAATTGTAGTCTTTAAATACTCAAATTCCATTTATTACCAATAAAAAGAATAGCTGATACTCAATGAATAGAGTACCCTATATCTTTTTTATTAAATGAACTCAAGAAAATTAAGATCCATTGAGATCTGCCACTCAGAATATCAACAGATAATACTGTACACCTGAAACTGTATGTAACCAGTGTTACAACTTAAATAAAAAATATTAGTTGACAGCAAGTATATAATTAGATAGGCAATTCACACACAGATAAACAGAATGTAAACTTAGCAGATCTTATTCTGAAAACATAAGACTGATAAAGTTCACAACTCAGTTCAAATAAGGAAAC
This sequence comes from Galemys pyrenaicus, assembly GCA_019455555.1. NCBI lineage: Eukaryota > Metazoa > Chordata > Mammalia > Eulipotyphla > Talpidae > Galemys > Galemys pyrenaicus. The sequence continues at coordinate 844,874 of JAGFMF010011425.1, read as the reverse complement.
AACATTAACAAATACATAGTCTTAATGAAAGGAAAACATACCTTTCTTATGATGTACAATGTTCAGGGCCACCAAATATGAATATATGACTTAAAAAACATAGCTATAATGTGCCATTCATTGTTTACTGTATGTGCTACTCCCCTGTCCTGAGTATAGTGATAGAATGATTATTAATATTTTTAAATTGCATTCTCTAATTCTGCAAACATGCTAAGACTAAATGTAGAATAACATAAATGTACTATATATGTATTCTTGTAAAAGACTTTTAGAAAATTTAACACACAGGAAAAAAGTACATTAAAATAAATCAGTAGCTAAGTTGTTGAAGTCACATTAACAGAAGATTATAATCAATCAGTTCAACTTTTGCTGCTGTTAGTTTTCTTATGACTTAATGACTAATTTCTTCTTTAAAGAATGACTTAGAACAAATGGGAAGTAAAAACCTTCTCCATAACAGCATGTAAACAATGTCTGTCATTTAATAACAAGGTCAAATTCCTGAAATATATGTCTGTCAGTTTTATTTTTTTAAAAAATTCAACATTTTTAATAAGTGAACCATTCAGGATTCTGCACATTCTTTAAGTCTATTAAATTCCACAAGTAAATTCATAAGGCAATCCTGCTATAATACAAACAATTTATAATTAAAAATTAAGGTTGCAAATCACTCATGTAGAATTGAAAATATTCCTTCATGGAAATGATAAATAAAAAAGAAAATGAACAAAGAGATTCAAGAAGATTTACTGATTTAAGTACTGAGTATTGAAATTCTTTACAGTATATTTAAGTATTTAAGAACTATGTTATTTCAAAACAGTGATGAGGCATTATTTTGAATATACAGCTTCTTGCTATAAGGATATATATTAAGAAGAAGAGAAATAATTTAACTTTGCAGAAAAGCTTTTTGAGAAATTTGGATCATCTAAATTATCTCCTGGAAGACTCCTTTAAGTTTAAGTGGCATGGAAAGCCATTATTTGTGTTTGATGTTTCTAATACTCTCAATGTTACTAATAAGGGCAGGCTATCCTAGTGTTGATATATTTGTAAGTATTATATAGGCTATTTTAATTCACTGGTTGACTTATCCATTCAAACAAATGTGTCTATACATTCAAACAAATGTGTCCCAGGCAGTGGAGCACTGGACTAACATATACGTCAAGTTTTTCATGTATTCAAGTATTCTTCAAGAATATGTATGGGCAATATGGCACTGGTCTTCTAAAGGAACTATTAGTATAAATCATGACTATAGATTATAAATTTCAGCATGTGTTAATAAGTACCTATGTAAAAATTAATTCTCTACTGATATGTACAGCACCTTTAATCAGGTATATAATGCTCATTTATAGTAATATATTTGGGGAGAAATCAAACTGGATAAGAATATGTATGGGCAATAATGGCACTTGTCAGCGGGACAATAAAATTATTGGCACAATCTTAATCAGTGATAAAATAAACTAGAAAATGGCAAAAATTTGGTTTTAAAAGTAAGATAAGATGACATAGAGGAAGTAGGAAAATGTTTGTGAGACCTGTTACAGGGAACATGTATGCACTTTAGAGGCAAAAATTTTTATTTGTCCAAATATAAGCAGATTTGAAGTAAAAGATTGGAAAACAAACCTACAGCAAATGTAATCCTAAAGAAAAGGTAGGGTATCCATGTTTATATCTGATAAAACAGACACCCAACTAAAAAAAGTAAGAAGAAACAGGAATGAACAATATATACGCACCAAAGGAACATTAACATATGTAAAATAACAATAACAAATCTAAAAACACGTTGATAGAAGCACAGTAATAGTAGTAGACCGCAACACCACTTTCACATCAATGGACATATCAACCAGACAGAAAATCAACAGGAAAACAAAACCTTAAGTGAGGAATGAGACCAGATGAATGTAACAGACATTTATAGGAGGGTGCACACCACCTGCCCCACCCCCAGGCTAGGGTACACATGGAACATTCTCCAGGATTTGTGGGGCCACAAAACAAGTGTTAATAAATTCATGAAGATTTAAACTGTATTAAATAACTTCTTTGATCACATAGGTAACAAAGAGAAATCAACCACTAAAAGAAAGCAAATAAACAACGTGCTACTGAGTAACTACTGGGTTAATTAGAAATCACAGGAGTAATTAAAAAATACCTGGAGAAAAATGAAAATGATGACATGAACTACCAGAACTTATGGGACATAGAAAAAAAAGTAATAAAAGGAAAATATATAGCCATAGAGGCCTACATTAGGAAATAAGAAAAATTGCAAATAGATAATCTTACACATTTTAGAATGAGAAAAAGAACAACAAAACCACATCACCAAAAAGAAGGAAAAAAATTAAATTACAGCAGAAATAAATGAAATAGAAGTAAAAATGACAGTAGAAAAGATTAATGAGGCCAAGAGCTGGTTCTTTGTAAAGAAAAACAAAATAGACAAGTTTCCAGGCAGTCTCACTGGAAGTCTCATAATAAGATTTCCATCTTTGGACATCTTTGTATTAATAAGTTAGATAATCTTGAAACAAACTATCCAACTGTCCCTCAATGGGTAAATGGTTAAATAAGGATATATTGATTCTATGGAATTCTACTTAGCAATGGAAAGGAATGATAACATGTAATGACTTGAAGAACTGCAAGGAAATAGGCTGACTATAAAATACTCAGTCTTTTACTGAGTACATATGGTATGAGTCTATTTATGAATATTATGAAATAGCATCATTATGAGCATAGATAACAAATTACACATTGCTATGGGTTAGGGCCAGGTGTGATCATAAAAGGGGTAGTATAAGGGAGCATCTTAGTAAAGGTTTATTAAGTATATTGATTATGGCAGCGATTACATGAAGCTACATATGTGGTAAAATTGTAGAGTTAGACACATACATACAAATTAATGCATACATAACTGATGAGATAAAGAGAAGCCATGTGAACTGTAGCAATGTCAACGTTCTGTTTGTGATAATGTATTACAGTTATAGAAGATCTTAGGCTGGTGAGTATGAAGGATGCGTGGGATCACCCTGTGCATCTCTGCAATTTCCTATGTATCTATAATTATTTCAAATAAAAAGTTAAAAAAAATCATTTAATATTATATAAAATAGTGATAAAATATTTTCAAAATAATTAGATTACTAGTATTACTAATAATCATGTTTTGATTTGTTTATAATACTGAAAATAACTTTTACCTAATGATAACATTGTTACACAGTAAGCCTGAAAACAGAGCTGAGTTACATGAAAAATTCTTACTGTCCTATGCATAAATACTGCTTTAAGTCTTCATTTTGACACAATGATTTAAAAGAGTTAGAGCTTTACAATAAAAAGCATGGGATCTTTATCATTTAGCAAAAGGAAGTGAAAGAATAAAGAGTTTTTATGTGTGTTAACAAGAAGATGCATTACTTTGCTTCTTGGTAAAATGGTTTTATAAAAATTGACTTTATAAAGTATATTTGCATTTAGGAAAAATTACAGCAAAATGAAATATCCATTTCCTTTGATAAATATTATAGGCATCAAGTAAAATGATTGAGATGGTATCGAAATTTAAAAAAAAGCAATTTATTCTAAACAATATTAATGTAAACTAATAAGTTAATTTTACCTGATTTCCAACTTGGCCACTTCAGGTAATTCTCCAAACTTTATTTCCTCTACTTCCAATTCTTTAAGAGCAGCCAAAATTTTCTGCTGATCTTTACTGGTAATTCCATTCTAAGTAGAAATAATTTCAAGATGCAATAATATAGTTGTACTTCAATAATTTAATACTGAAAATGAACTTTCCTACTTGATTGACTTCATGAAAAAAATACATATTAGAATAATAAATTACTGAAAATAGTATTTTAGTGATTATAGTCAATTTTTTATAATTGCCATGAACTCAAAGCAAATTACTAGATTTTTAATACATTTTTTAAAAAAAAGTAAAATAATTTTTCCTTCAAAAAATGGTATTTAAAATATTATCTGCATTATTAACTAAACTTCCCCTCCTGAATTTAGCTAAATAGTACTTCTGAGTTTTAGTGATTCTAAAGATTACAAGTTGCCAATGTGTTCAAGGAGAAAAATAGTACACTTTAAGTTTCTTACTTATCAAAGTATTTCTTATTATTTTCTACAGCTATTTTCAAATTATTACTTCATAATTCTTGACAATGAAGTAATAGGTCTTGTTTTGTGAATCTAGCAAAAGGCAGTATTTGGATAACACAAGTTCACAACCACACTTGTAAAAAACTACCTCTCATTTCTAAGAAGCCTGTATTGCATTGCTTTGATTACTTCACATTTAGAAATGAAGCAACACTTTTAGTTGAGAAGTCATGACAATATGAAGGAAAAAAACCTAAATTTAAAAATTTTTTTTGTTGTTGTTCTAAAACCAATTTAAAAATATAACAGAAGATGTTAGGTATGGTTACTCTAATTATATCTAATCAAGAATTTAGCAAAAGATCACTTATAGTCTATAGTTCTAGGATTTTTATAGAAAATATACTTTTAAGTAGAAAATAAAAGGATCTACAATTTTAAAAACATGAACATCTTTGGAGTTTTAAAAATTAGTACTAACCTTTATAAACTCATCTTTCCTCATGGTCAAAAGGTGTCTTAAAGTTATATCTCTTTCCTGTAGAAAATGAAAAAAACCACCTTCCAATGTGAATAAAAGAGAAGAAAGGAAAGTAGGCAAGTGTATATAAGTTAGTTATATGTTACCTCCTAAGTACCTTTAACTTTCTAGAGGGTATAGAATATGCAGATATATACCTACACAATGGGTAGATAGTAATGAGTATCTTAATTAGCTAAAGAAACTATAAACACAGCTAGTTTTCCAGATTCAAAGAAAATTACTATTTATATTTGCTTACATAAAAACAGCCTCTATAAAATTTGACAGAAATTACATTTTAAGATTATTTAAGGTTTCTAATTGCATCACATTAAGTGATCAATAACATTTAGTTTTATTCAATATTTTTCAAATAGGAAGAAGTTTCAAGATTGTACAAGAAAGTCCAATTTTGATCTACCTACTAGAATACACGTATTTTTAAGGATACTATCTTAAATAGTAGTTTTATTGCTTGAAATGAGCTTAATGGTTGAAATAATCATTTATCCAAATTCCATAATATATACTTAAAGTACTTATAATAGTACCTGATATAAACTATACTTTATGACAACTCTATTGAGGTCTTATCACTATGAGAAAGAGAGATTTAAGTAGATATTTCAGTTAATAATCATTGCATCAAAAAGCTGATAACAGGATTTTCAGTTTATAATCATACAATGTCAGCAACTGTATAAACCTACTAATAACTTAGATATGCAAGGAGGAGCTTTGTGAAGGTTTAGGTAGCAGGTCAAAGTTATTTAATACAATCAGTCTAATTTATGTACATTTCTAGAATATTCAGTTTTTGAAAGTTTACTGTAAGTTTAAAATGGGATGTAATAGAAATTAAAGGGAAAAATAAAATTGGTATTCTTTCAAAAACATGCTTATGAATTAATATTATTACGTTAATCAACAAATATACACAATAAGTTTGCTGTAGCTTATACAAAATCTTACCTTTAATAAATCTGTCATATGTTCAAGTCCAAGACCATGTAAAAATATTTCCAGATCTCCAAATGCTGAATATGAACTATACATATTTACAGTAATGTCAATTTCAGAACAGATTATAAATGCACAAGCAAAAAATATATCTTTATAATGCAGAATGAGAATGGGTATGAATGAATTCTTGTAGAACATATTTGCAAATTTACATAACAGATCTATGTTATATGAAAGGAAATAAAGATTTCTTGACTGAAGATATTAGTGAAGAGAGAAAATAATGACAGTAAAATATAGCTCATATTTCTGAAGAAAACAATCAGTTACATATATATATACACACACACACAAGTAAGGAAAAAATGTAATTTTAGTTTTAGCTTATAAAATCAGAAATGTGCTAAAAAGAATTAAAAAGAAAGATATAGTATAGTTTGAACTTTAACAAAAATATAATCTAAGAACAATTGAGGAATAAATTTTCATTAAAGTTTAAATTGAACGTAAAAAATTATTCTCATTACTATTAACATATACATAATTTTTCTAAAATTTTGAAGAACAAAATACTTAAAATGCAGACATTTCTAAAAGATATTAAAAACATAAACATTTAAAATATTTTAAATAAATCATTGGATTTACCAAAAGTGATAACACCATGCACAATTTTTACTCATTTAAAGGTATTTTGTCAAACTAAAAAAATGTTACCTGAATATGTGATCTTTATCCTTATCAGAATCTGTTGTCAATAACTTACAAATAGTTTCTTCTTTAGTTAGCTGTTGAAGCTTTCCTTCCAATGGATTTAAAGTCAAAGAAAGAAAGTTGAAGATCTGAAAACAGTCAAACAAGCCATTCAAATATAGTTAACACTATACATATTATCACTTACACTTAAACTGACTATTATTTTATATTTAGAGAAGAATCTTCTCACCTTTTAGAAAGGTGAGGAGACTTTCACAACTTACTACCTTGAAAATAACTTTTATAAAACTAACTAAATATTTACTTTATCTAAAGTAATAATCAGAAAAGAGAAAAAGTACATCTAATCAAAATAATAAATGTTATGGGAAAGTGCTAATTTATTTTCACTAAGAAACATTAAAAACTCCATTTCGTTATCTTTGATGTCCATAAATTTCTTAATATGTTGAATTTAGTGTCTACCCTAAACTTAATAATACAGTAAAGTTTTTATATTTTCAAAGTTTAAAAGAAAAACTATAATTTTCTTTTTGAAGTTTCAAAGGATTTTTATGATTAGTATGCTATATGATTTTGGAATAACAGATTTTAGTTAGAAAATGACAGACATCAGGTAATTTTAAAAATGAGAGATAGCTACTTTATATGCAAAGTGGTGTGGTCTGATTACCGTATAACGAAATTTTAGCTCTTTTTTGTTTTTTGCTTTTTAAGACAAGATTTTATTGATTTATCATTTATTTACAAAGCTGCATGAGTTTTGGGCTAGTGTCACCTCTGCATGTGGAAGCCTACTGCCACCAAAGTTCTAGTGTCATTCCCATTATATAATAAGACATTGGAATGTCTCATGTTTCCAAATTCAAAAACTCAGTTTTAGAAGCTCTTCAATGATATAACTTATTGTTGCAATTGAGTCTTTTTGACCCTTTCTTAGAAATGATAGACGTTGGGACAAAAGTCTTAATATTAAGACCAAAAACCTGTTTCAGTAATTTAATATATGGCAAATACACATAAATATATACAGTACTTTATAATCTGAATGACAGATTACATAGCCAATTATATCATCACTTGATTATATACCTTATCATACACATAGGATTAAATATTGCTTAAAGGATTTAATTTTAATTGTCTAATATGTACTAATCAAAATTTTAAAAACTTTAATTATAAGCTCAAATTTTGTATATTTACTAGCTTTCCCAATATACTAATTTTTAAAAATCAGAACCACTTTGATATGCTTACATATTCTATTTCAATTTTATTTCTAGGGCCAGAATAAAACTTTATTGTCTCTTTTATATAGCTTTTAAATTACCACATTACAAATGCCTCTTAATAGTAAAGATGAATATTCTAATAATACAAGCTTTCATTATCTGGTTGGAGGAAAGATATATATTTAAAGATTGAGTGACAGCCAGGTACACTATTATTAAATTCTAACAAAATAATATAAAATTTCTACAAATAATAACGTAACATGATGTATAAAATTAGTGCTATATAGAAAGATACCTCTAGATGTTTATTTCTTTTTGCAATTTCACTTGGTGTCTTTCCATCTTTGGTTTGTACCATTTTATTAGCCCCAAGTTCAAGCAACTTCAAAACGACATTTTTATGACCTTGACGTGCTGCCCATGTTAAAGCCTGTAAATGGGGAAAAAGAAATTGTTTAGAGAAGGAGTCTATACGAGACAGAGAAGAAAACTTTTCAACAGTATTTATGGCACAATAAAAGAAGTGAACATGGTTAATTAAAGGGATGACACAATCTTTTCATTTCACAATATAATGTAAGCACATTTCTAACATTGTAATTACAGAGTACACTGCCAGTGCTCACTAATTTTATGAAACCAAATAAAATTTTAGTCAAGTGATATTATAAAATAAAACCATTTATCTGCCAATCACTCAACATTTTTTTATAAAAAAATAATTCTATATTTGCTTTAGAGACAGGCCTTATTGTGTGTTACAGTGTCTTACCTCAAGGGTAAAGACCAATCAAAAGTCAGACAATTATACTCCAGCTTCATAAAAGAATTTTTTTTAATGAATTACTGATCACATTAACAGGATATTGATGTCTCAGAAATAAAAAGGAACACTGTAAAAGTGATCTTACAGTATAGCCATTCTCATCCTGGGTATTAACTTCTGCTCCATGAGCAACAAGGAGAGCAACCACCTGAGGGTGACCATCTCGTGCAGCATACATGATTGGAGTCATACATCTCCTACAGAGGAGGAAGAAACAAAACATTTGTGTTAATGGTACCATGAAGAGCTACTCAATTTCATGAAATTACCCATACATAATACCATCAGCACTATTTTGAGAGCAAATAAAAAGAAATTAATGTCCTTAATAAGGTGGTTTAAAAATCCAATCACCTAGCAAGTAAATGTGAAAGATGCCATTTTAGAAGTATTGACTGCTTACAGAGCACCCTCTAGTGAAGAAGTGTGTTAAAAATCCTAAAGAAGCCATGCTTTCTCTTATGAGGTTTCATTAATTCACATATTCAAGTAGAAAAATAAAAGATACCCACAAAATGCGTATGCTGGGAATATAGTGATTAATGACACAATATGGTTCCTGTATTTACAAGTTTTGCTCATACTAAATACTTATTAAACTATATTTCAAAGATTGCTGATATAAAAATGTATGTTTAAACTCTCTCTTCTTAATGTATTCTATTACAATTCTACTTTAAGAGTGAAAGAACTTTAATTGAGAAAGAGATAAATTCAGTAGTACATCCAGACTGAAGTATTTTCTGGGAGAATATAGTGGTTTCTTTCTAGAGTGTCATTTCTCAAAAGCAGAGATTTAGTCCTTCTACTCTTGCAAGTTAGTTTCTGGACCTATAACAAAGGACACCAGAAAGATTCTATTAGTTCTATCAAAAACTGTGCTGAACCTACATCATGGGCTGATTGACTGGCTGATTGATTTTTATTGAGGTTTTGTGGCTGTTTGTATTTTGGAAGTATAGGGTCTCCCCACTTTTCCTTAAAGGACGTCTGCAAGAAGGTCCAGGCTTCCTGAGTTGCCTTAAATATCTGATTAATATACAGAAAGACTCCACAAAAGAACAAATTAAATAATTTCAGAATTTTGTTTTGATCTCATTAAGGAAGTTTATCTTGTTTACTGACAACAAATAAAGTTCCCCATGAATAGACTAGTTCAATGTACAGTTAGCATAAAGTAGATCCTGAATCTGATAACTTTGCACCAATATCTTTAGCACAAAAATAGTGAGGTTTATATTTCTTTTATTTCCTAGTATATGACAGTTACTCCAAGAATATGAAGACTCTAATATAAAAAGATAGATGCACTGCTATGTTCATAGCAGCATTAATCACAATAGCCAAGTCATGAAACCAACCTAAACACCCAATGTCAGAAAACTAGATAAAGAAACTGGAATATATACACAAAAGAATACTAATCAGCTATTAGAAATAATAAAATACTATCTCTTGGGACAAAAACAGATGGCTCTTGAGGTGATTATGCTAAGTGAAATGTCAGAAAGTGAAACATAGTTATAGGATACCTGCAGTCACTTGTGGAATATAAGTAACCAAACAAAACAAACTGGTAAAACTGGCAAATATAAGTCTTAGGCTATGAAAAATATACTAGTCACCAGAGGGGATGGGAAAGGAGGGAGGGGTACAGGGAGAGGAAAGGGACATTGGCAATGGAGCTTTGGTGAGGGTGAGAGAAGCACATGCACATATGGAAGTGTAAAGTTGTCCTTCCAAAATTCTATAGTTATGTACATAACTGACAAATTAATAAAATTTGAGGTTTAATGTAATCCCAATAAAAAATGTAAAGCACAGAATCATCAACATTCTGTAACTTCAGCATTGATTGTTGGCAAATTTGGAAAAATAAAAACATTTGTATTGGGGTAGGTAATTACTCATTCATTGCTCCATGACAACCTTATGAGGTAGATGTTATTTTTATTTTAGAGATGAGAGAATAGCGACTCAGGAATAAGTAGTTTTTTTCTAAGGGACTAATGTTGATATGTACCTGAATGAAAATTTTGATAAATGTTTATTCTCCAAAAGAATCTCCTAGGAGTTCCTGTTTTTTGTTTTTTGGTAATCTATCCTGATGTAGAAAATCTAAAGTTCTTCTCTAAATTTTTATATATTTGATCATGAAATATGGGCATAATTTCATAAAATCCACAATGTGTCAAAATTGGGAGCCTAAATGCACTGGGTGAAGTATAATTTCAAAGAAGAGATGCTTCTATGGCAGAGTATCTAGAAGATACAATGAAAGTATCAGTTTCCCATTTTCTTAAATCTTACTACTGATAATCGTGACTGAAATTTTTGGAAAGTCTACTAAAATTCATTCTGGAATTATACTAAAACTGAGCTTTTGCTACATATATTTTTCTTGGAATCTGAGAAACCAGCAGGATATAATTTTCTGTCTATACATTCACATGCATAAATGGCTTCTTACAGACATTTGTCTCCTATTAGATAACTACTAAACTAGTATAGTTTGCTTTATAGTTATATACATATAGTTATTTTTGGCTTGCTTTAGTTTTAAATCACTACTGAAAATATGTTACAAGTAAATGCTGTATTGGTTTGTAACTGAAGTTGAGTTTACTGAATGGAACAAACTCCTGTACCTAGAAGAACAAACTGTACCTAGAAGGTACAGTTAGAAGGTATATGTAGAAACTCAGTTTCTAAAGAGTTATTAAAATGATGTCATTAATAATGCTGCATGACAGTTTTGAGAGGGCAGAGAAGAATTATTCCAGTGGTTTCACATCTGTAGAAACTTGTAACAGCTGTAGTTTCCTGCTTGCTATTGATTAATGATTCTAAATGAACTTTTCTTTTTTTTTTTTTAAAGATTTATTTATTCATGCATACAAGCACTGGGGTACAGGCCAGAGGTGTAGGGGGGTGAGAGCATCCACCACAGAGAGCCGGGAGCAGAACAGGCAGATCAACTGAAGCACACTGCTGAGGGGAGCAGCGGGCACAGCAGGAGAGGTCTGCCACACCATGTGGGTCCCCCCGCTGGCCGGCAGCAGGGATCGAACTCGTGCTGCAGTGGCTGCGATCTGCTTCGTAGTGCGTTGCTTAACCCACTGCGCCACCAGAGGAGGCCCTAAATGAACTTTTCAATCTTAAAAATTTTTATGAAGTCAGGAACAATCTTAAGAATGCTTTAGGGAAGTTATAAAATTTCACAATAACTGGCCTACTCAAGTGACATGCCATTATTTGTGCTAATGATAACTTTCTTTCAATATTAATTTCTATTTTATTGATTTCATGAAATATAATGTAAAGAATTTTTCCATTCTTTCTTTCAATCATTGCAATTTTGTTCTGCCTGCTCCTCACACAGTGGTTTTGACAAAAGGCAGAAGTTACTTGAATTTTTTTTCTAACGTACTTTTTAAAAAAAGTGTACATTTCAGAATCTTCTGTTACAAGTTTTCCATTTTCTCCCTGTGAATACAATTCCCGAACCAGCTCACCTACTCTCATGACTTTACTGTCAACACACCGATGGCTGCTGAATCTATCTCTAGCCCAGGTTTTGTCCACAGTTTCCTCATGAGGGTATTCAAGAAAACCTCCAAATCAATATATATTTAAATCTGAAGTGACCATCTTCCCTCCAACACACAATGTTCTTTATTACTACCTATTTCTGTAAACAGCATCACAATCAATGCACTGTGCCCCCCACAGAAATCTAGAATTCATCCATGAATACAATTCATATTTTAACATTTCTATCAATTTACCTCCTTCCAACATGTGTATCTGTTTACTCTCTCATGTGTGCAGATTTTTGTAGCTTTCTAACTACATTACTGCAACTGCATAATTGGCCTCCTTGTTGTTTTTCTCTAGACTCACAAATCTCATATTAATTCACTGCTTAAAATTTTCAAGGTTATACCTATGAGACTCTCCTTAAGTCCTCTACTGCTACCATTTTAAAATCTGCAGTCCTACTCCATTCTAATATTAGACCAGTCATATTTGCAGGGCATGGCTTTCCAGTTTTCTCTTCTATGAATATCCCATTTTCAGAGACTCGCGCACTGAAATAAATGCCTTTATACTTCTCTTCAACAGGCTTATTCACAATCTGATGCTGTGGTTTCATCTTAGAAGCCAATATGCCCCAAAGTTCTTGATGCGTTACCTCATCTAGGTAGCAATCCCCATCTCTTCTGTGTTCTCACAAAACTCTGCTGCTTTTTATCAGTTCACCAATTGTGCCAAAATATTTATCTATTTTCTTACTGAGGCTGTTTCATGAGGATAATGACACTGTCCTCCTCTTCCTGTGTCCACCTCTCAGTCCTGGCAGTAACTAGTAGTACAATGAATGGCCTACTATGTTTACATTTAGTATAGGCGGGGTTTTCTTATCTACTACACCACATTTTTACTGATTATGTTATTTAATACATCTGGTCTTTACTCATTTTACATATATTAGGTCTAACTATTAAGACATATATTGACATTTCCCACTATAATTGTGCTTTGATCAAGTGAATTTTTTTTTAATTTATTTTTTGATCAAGTGAATTTTAATAGGTTTTGAAATTCGGATTTAGTAGGCATATAGTCTAGGTTTATGCTTTTTAAATTTTGATTCATTTTTCCCTTTCCTCATCATACATATTTTCCTTTTATTCTATTTCTCCATTCAATATCAGCAATATCTGATATTGACAATCATGATTTCTACTGGTTTACCTTAATCTGTAAAGGATATTCATACCCTTTTCCTTCAACTTTTCTGGTAAATAACACTTAGCTATCTCATGTTTTTTATTTTAGGTATGACTTCATTGGATTTTGATTTTAGCCATTATGAGAGTTGCCATAATTTAATCGGTGAGCTTTACAATTATATTTTCTTTTTTATTAATACGACTAACTGATTTCTGACATATTTTTTGTGCTTTTATTTACCATGCTTCCATGGTAAACACATGCTGCCATGTATCCTTTTTGACCTTGTGAGAATGATCAAGTTCCATCTGTTGTAACCCTGCTCTACATACACCCTTGGCCCCTTGATCTGAAAGCTTTTAATATCCTTGTTTTCCTCTAGTATTTACTCTTAAATCCATTCCCCCTTCACCCCATCATCCATATTTTTACCATTTATTAAAGATTAAAGTTAATTTAGTTTCATCGCAAGAGGGAAGTTTACATTCATTTTGCTTCATTCTTTCCTCAGTCACCCAAATTCCAAATATGTTATGATATAAATTTAGTATAATTTGTCAAAAATTTCTTTAGAGTTAATATTTATCTTTACCAACATATTAATTTGTTTATTATTTCTTCCATTCCTTTTATTACTTCTGGGTTTGTTTTCTTTTAGCTGTAAACTTTTTAAATGTCATTTTTAAAAATAATAGTGATTCTTGACCCAGAATTCATTTCTATGAAGTAGCAAAATGACTGCAAGGAGCAACTGACATTTAATGGGTAAGAGTCGGGGATGCTAAATATCCTGTAATACACTGTATAACCTGAAAATGTCAGTAGTTCCTGTACTGGGTGGTACCTTTAAGTTCTTATATATATCAACATTTCTTCATTTTGCCTCAAACTCCTGAATGATAGAATGTTTATATATAGTATTACAGGTTCAAAGTTTATTCTTCAGACCATATGTCTTCTTCCATATAGTGCTATTATTATGAAGTCTAATCTCAGATAGTCAATTCCTACCTGGGGTTATCTTGATAGACAAGTCCATTTTGGGGACAGTGTTGGCCATTACTGCTTTAATTAAAGTCTAGCTTCTATTTTCTCCTTTTGGAACTGTTATTAGAGAGACAGATGTTTGTAGTTCTGGTGAGGTTTTTACTTTTTTCTTTATCTTGATTCTAGGAGATTTCTTTACATCTATCTTCCAGTAGACTAACTTTTTTCAACTGAATCCTATATACCATTCTTCTCCTGTTCTTAATTTTAATATTTACAATAGCTCTTCCATAATTCACTGTACTTTTTCATAATTTCTGTTTGTTATTTTGGAGGGTAATTCCCTCTTTTATTGTTCAGGAGAATGATGTCTTTTTTAGATTCCTATTTTTCCCTATTTTCTTTAGTCTAAATTATCCTTTCGTTTGAATTTGCTTTCCCTGTTTTATGATGCTTACATTCTCCAGATTTTGGTGATCTGTGGTTGTGCACCAATCTTCTGGTCTGTAAAGATCCCCTATGCATGGAAAACTCAAGCCAACAACCCTGACCTGGCCTATCAGCAATGCAGGTCTTAGGGACTGCCAGAGTCCCATCTGTTCCCTTCTTTAAGGAGTTACTACTTTTTCATTCCAGAGATAATTTCCTTTCTTTTTTCAAATAGAATTTTATTAAAATATCTTGAAATATAAAAATTTGCTATGGAAGGCCAAGACTTCAGCATATATTCAATTTAACATCTTGAAGTCATAAACCTATTTTTTTAGAAAATTCCTGGTAATTTTTTAGTCATGTTTCTCTCTCAGAATTTTTAGAATCATTTTATCAAGTTAAGACAATCCTTTTGGGACGGTAAGATATTTACATTTAAAATTTATCTAATTTAACTTAGATAAAAACCAAATGTCTTTTTTAATGCTGAGTCATTCTAGTCAAGAACATGACAATTCAGTTTCCTTTTAGTTCAGCTGCTGTATTCTAAACTTTTCTTCATTTTGGGCCCTGCACATTTCTTGCACACTTACCTCTAGATATATATGGTTTTTGCTCTTCAAAAGGGCCCCTACTATCTTACTGTATTCTCAAGTTGGTTATTTTTAAGCTGGATTATTTTTTAATAAACTGGTCATTTTAAAATTAATTTTTTATATTAATTTTTAAACTATCTCACTTTGTGATTATTATTTCTAACAGTTTCTGAGTGGGTGATCTTGGGTTTACCAAGTATCTATTCATCTAATCTAATTATTATTAAATCTAATCTAATATGCTATATAAGCTATTATTTTGTACCTTTTTTCCTAGTAAAAAAGACCTAGCAATTTTATCAAATTCAACATAGTTCAATAATTTAGAATATGAACTGGCCACATTTTCTCTATAAATAGCAAGAGGGTAAATATTTTAGGTTTTATGGGTCATACTTTTTAAGTTTCATATAAAAATGATTTAAAAAGGAACCATTTATGGTAAGAATTTGAATTAAATAAAAATAAATCTTGAAAATAACTGAGGTACAATGGAACCAATGTTTTTCAAATCCAGGCGAAGTTACTTACTACAATTCTGAATACACAATCCATGCTTTTGGCAAAATCAGTAGACTTTTGGACCTCTTTATTCAAATTCATCTTCAATCTGTTGTCACAATAAACTTCATAAAATACTAATATGTTCATTCTTTTAAGAGCTGTTCAATAGCTTTCACAATGAAATTCATATTTTTAAAAATGGACCACAAAGTCTTTTCTATAGCACTGCTAAATTCTAATTTGTTTTTCTACTCTAATAACATATAATCTGGTTATTAACTTATAAGTGCCATAGTGAAATGTGTTCTCTCATTCTTCTCTGCCTGCACGTGCACTTCCCTTTGCACTGAATACTCTTTATGATCTTCATCTATTGAACTCCTATTCATTCTTTAAATCTCAGTTCAAAAGATGCTTCAAGAAGGTTCAATTTGTCCACTTTATCTCAGTTAAGTTCTCTTAATTTCTTTTCCTAGAGATACTAGAACATCAATCATACTATGCTATAAATACCTACAGTCTTGTAATTTATTCTATATTGTTAAATTCAATGGGCAGGGATGGGGTCTTTTTTATATCGCCTAGTGTTTAAAGTATTGTTAGACAAAGTTTGTTGAATTTACTAGTGATATTGATATTAATAGTGTCATATATGAAATTTATTCATAATTAACAGTCAAGAGTGAGTTAAAAAAAGAATAAAGTTTGTGCACATTATATAACCATAATTACTTTTTTCCCTCTGGTTGATTTAACTGTTACATTTCAATAAAACTTCCACTAGAGGGCATTCCAGGGTAAGGAGAAACAAAACAGTTTGACAAAAATGTACCTCAAAATGATACATAAATTTATCACTTCTCTGTACCAAAGGTAAAATTGTTGGTTTGTCATCATGTCATATTTTTATAGTTCAATATATTTACCTTTTTAGTTTGCATAATCAGCTTTTAGTTGATATGGTAAAGTATATTATGACAATGATAAAGCCCTATGAATTAGACAAACATTTCCTGCTCTCAAGGTAGTTTATTAGATCAAACCTAACAAAGGCTATCAAAGTTGATAAAATATAAAATATATTTGAAGGAACTATAGAAAAGCCAAGACAGCCAGAACATGAGAGGTCACGTTTTTATGGAGGAAAGAAGCATTTGTTGAATTAAGTTCTCTTAATTTGTTGAATTAAGTTCTCTGCCATTTTTTCCCTTGAGACATTTGCCAGTTCTTGGGTTGCAGGGGCAGAAAGCGGTAGCTAGGCCTTATTGGTCTAAAGACAAAAACTTGCAACTCAGGGCTACCAACTGAGACCTTAGATTGCACTTAGTATAGCATACTCAAGCATTATCAGTCTGGAAAAAAGGAAACTGTAGAAAAATGACCCTACAGAGGAGCAATATTCTGCTGGACTTTTGCCTTCGTGGCATTTCAATTTCTAAGATTCACAAAAGATGAGTGGGGGAGGTCAGAAAGCAGGAAGGAAGACTGCTTCTTAGTAGTATGTTTTATAGTTACATATATAATACTCAGGGAAGCTTTTGGGGTCTCCATAAAGCTAAGGAGACAAATGTGGTATTCATGACCTTCAGAGGGAGAGTGACTTAGACATACATTCCAAGTTTGAGTTGTCATTACTCAAGTTGAGATAACTCAAGGTTGAGTTGAGTTATAGGGGAAATAGACACCCTGAAACTGAGCCATGAGTCATCTTATACCTGATTATAGCAAGGTGATCTGTCCAGTTCTAACTCCCAGTGAGTTTAAAATTAAATATTTCCTGGAAGCAAACAGACCTACACAAATGTTTACATATTCAGTTTTTAATAAAAAATTACTAGGTATTTTAGGAGATAAAACTAAGTGAAGAAAGATCCAAATCAGATCTATATGTTTTTAGAACAAACTTTAAAATAAATGTGATTAATATGCTCAAGTAAATAGAAGGCAAAAGGAGAAATTTAACTAGTGACATATTTAGATCACAAGATAAATGCAGAAATTCTGGAACTGAAAAGTAGGACTACTGAAATCAAGAAGTTAAAAGATGGTTTAAGGGCAGACTAGTTACAGCAGAAGAGGATTAGTAACCTGGAAATGGTGAGAGAAAATACCCAGGGAAAAATGTGGATTAAAAAAAAAAAAGAATAGAAAATAAAGAAAAGAATGTTAACAGACGAGCCTCCCTGGTGGTCTAGGGGGTAAGGCTTAGCACTACCATTGCAAAGGCCCACCATGATGGCCTGAGTTCCATCTCAGGCCAAGGAGGTGATCCACATGGCACAAAAGACCTCTCATGTGTTGCCTGCTGCTCCCCTTAATAGTGCATTTTAGTAGATCTGCTTGTTCTGCTCTCCACTCTGTCTCTGGTGAATCCTCTCACCACCGCACCTCTGGCTTACACCCCAATTCTTCTATGCAAAAATAGAATATTTTTTTAAAAAAAGAAAATTAAGAGACATAGGTGACATGGATTTATTATTCTAAGTCCCAGATGGAGAGAAAAGTGAGAATGAGACAAAAGCATTATCTGTGCATATACTAAGTAAAAATATTCCCAGATTCTTAAAATAGAACAAACAACAGATTCAAAAAGTTATATGAATTCCAAGCTAAACAAATTAAAAAACTACACCTGGGGATATAACAGCAAAGTTACCCCAATTAAGAGACAAATGGAAAATCATAAAACCATCCATGATAAAAATATAATCCCCTGGAAGGATCAACAGTAAGACTAACAGTTATTTAACAGAAACAATATGGCCAGGAGATAACAAAATGTTAGCTTTAAAATACCAAAAGGGTGGGCCTCCCTGGTGGCGCAGTGGATTAAGCAACACACTATGAAGCAAACCACAGTCACTGCAGCACGAGTTCGATCCCTGCTGCCGGCCAGGGAGGGGACCCACATGGCATAACAGACCTCTCCTGCTGTGCCCGCTGCTCCCCTCAGCAGTGTACTTCCATTGATCTGCCTGTTCTGCTCCCTGCTCTCTGTGGTGAATCCTCTCACCCCCCACACCTCTGGCCTGTACCCCAGTGCTTGTATGCATAAATAAATAAATCTTTAAAAAAAAATACCAAAAGGGTATAATTTCTAACACAAAATTCTATATTCAATGAAAAGTCTTAAAAATTAAAGTAAAATAAAAAGATTTTCAAACAAAAACACTGTCACCACCAGCAAAACTAAGAAAAGATTTCAGAAGAAAAATGATCGCTGGTTAAAACATGAAAAGCAGAATGGAACAATGATTACCAGGAAGGATAATTATGTGAGTAAATATAAATAAAACCTGGTAATAATTGATAACACTAAAAGAAAGCTTAGATAGTTGTACTAATATTAGACAAAACATAATAAAGAGGCATTACTAAACATACATACTAAAGTTCATAAAAGAAATGCTTCAGAAATATGGTAGACTTAAAACTTAAAGGTTGATTAAAATACAAATCACAATAATAGAACAGGCAAGCAAAAAAAATCAGTAGTCATTTAGTGGACTAGAACAATAGAACTAATAAATATGGCTTAATTAATACATATAAACCATTTTTATAACCAATTATTACCAAATTACATTTTTTCTAGTGCACTTGGAATATTTGCAAAAAACTGACCACTACCTTGGCCATAAAGGAAGTCTTAATATATTTCAAAGATCTGAACTGTGTTCTCTGACACACTTCAGGGGAATTAAATTAGAACACAGTATCAGAAAGAAAAGTAGGAGAATAAAAAAAACTGTAACATATTCAAACATTGAAAATATTTCTCAGCATAAAAAATAAAGTGAATTGGTGACACAGAAAACATGAATATATCTAAAAAATATTATACTGAGTGAAATAATTCAGACACTAAGAGTAAATATGATGTATAATGTACCAACTAAAACATAATACAAGTGTAGAATAAAGTAACAGTGGCTATTCTAGGATTCAGGAGATTGTCTTGAAAGGGATCGAAGGGAACTTCTAGGATAATGGAAAAATGTTCTGTATTTGAAGGGATGTAAGCTATGCAGATGCATATATTACAATTCAGACTGTGCATTTACTATCTGTGCATTTAACTTTGTAAATCAAATCTTAAAAGTAGAATAAAAATATCCTAGATGGTATATATTTACAGACAGGTATATGATAATATATATATTGTTTTGATGGATTATACATAAAAATCTAATTTGGGCAGAAAAAACACAAATTTCAAGAGTTCCTCTTGGAAGGAAGGGATATTAATGTTTTGGGGATGGATACCAAATAGCTTTACCCATATTCTATTATTTTATTTTTAACCTATTTAAGCAATGTTAGAATCACTAAGCAAAAAATGTGACTTTTCAGAGACCATGTAAACTACAGATTTTAATGCAAAAGTTCTGAAAATCTTTCTCAAATTTATTAAGTCTTTTACTGGCTTTAATACATATCAATGGCTATTAAAAATTAATATATTGACAAGGTTAAGATCTAATAAATTCTTCACTAAGGAAAGGTTCTAATTTTTGCACTTACATAGAGATATATCTACAGGAGATATTAAACTTTCTGGCAAGAATAGTTTCACTTATATGCATAGGTTTTTTGTGAACTTAATGTTATAGTGGTAGAATTAATAGCACTATGTATTTTATTAGCACAATGTAGAAATATTATCAATTCCTCATATCATATACTTTATTGCTTCAATAATCACCTTTCTAAAATTCTTTTAGCACAGACCATAACATTCTGGTGGAAAATGCTTAAATAGAACATACTTACATAAGAAAAATATTTAAGATTTTGAAAGATGAAATCATGAATGAAGATTCAGAACATTTTTTATATTGTTCACTTCTTCCAGGAATTCTAGTAGCATTGGACATCCCTGGATACAGTAACTATAAACTACAATGAAGTTACTAAAATATTAAGTAATAAATCTATATTTCATTGAATCTATGACACAATCAATTTTAGAAGGATTGCTAACTTCAGAGATAATGTGTAAAAAATATGTGTTAGAATATATGAAATATGGTTGGTCTTCCATTTCAATTTTTTTTTTTAGTGAAAATGTATATGATGACTTTAGTCTAAAGAGAGAGATACAGAAAAGATGAATTATAATTTCCAAGTATAAAGTATCTGAAATAATTTCACTACCTGTATTATTTGTTTGAGGAATGTTACTTAGGTTCACTTTAAAAAAATTTATTCCTAGCAGTTCAACAGCATGGGAGGATTGTTTCAGTCAATAATGGATGTGATATTATCACTTAATGAATACACTATATCTCCTTTCTTGATTGCTACACTATTATAAATGGTAGTCTACTTCTATTCTTTCCATATTCCTAACTCTCATTTATTCCTGACTCACTGCAATAATAATCCAGATTTTTAAATAATTAAACAATCATTTTTCATTTTCAGTAAAAACAACAGATAAGATTATGAATTTATGTATATTTTATTAAAACTGGTAATATTTAAAGGAAAAGAGTATATACATATATTAGCTTCGTTTTACAAATCAATCCAAACTGTGCATTTTAGAAATGGTGGCTCTATTAACATAGCCTAGGAGGTATGATCAACCTACGTGAATATAACATTTAATAAACACCTACTATGAATAGCAGCATATTAATTTACATTCATTCTTAACATTCATTCTCTTGCTTTAAGTTTCATAGCCACTCTACTAGCTAGTTAGGTATCCTATCTATCCATCAGTAAAGAAACTGAGTATCAAAGATTTTTAAAAAATATTTAATAGTTATATTAGCTTGGACGTAGTTGAGACTGTATTTGGACTTAGATCTTTAGATTCTAAGCAATGCTTCATATTTTCTGTTGTAAATAGATTAACATGTTAAATTCCTTTCAAATTATATATTTCAGAAAAATGGTCATTTTATTTTGACAATAAGTCCAATGTGAACTTGATAAATATAAGAATTGTGAAGGAATTGAAAAATACATTATTGTACCATGGGAGTCAAGTGATTCATGGGAAATCAAGACTTTATACATGATGCAATGAGAGAACAACACATAAGATGTATAAAAATGTGTTAAAACAAGATAATTGCTGACCCAAAATCATAATTTACAAACAAAAAGCACTCCTATAGACCGCTAATATGAGACAGCTTAACAGATAATTAATGTGGTCCTTGAAAGCATATTTGAATGTAGAGAGAGGAAAAGAAGATATTTGAAATTGAGGAACATGCAGATTTTCAGGTATGTGAGTAGCAATATTCATAATAGCCTTAAATATGTAAGGTAATACTAAGGTATTTGTCCCTGTATACACATAAAACTGCTAACAAAGATAGAGATAGATCCTACATGTAGATAAAGACAGTAAATTAAAGATGAGCATTGGATACAGACAGGCACTTTATTAACAAATAGGAAGAAAATCACAGAGTAGATATTTCTAGCAATGTTTTCCAAATAAGCTACTAAAATTTTACTAAAAAATATTTTTGTGACTTAAGCCTGATTTCAGAGAAAGGATGTCATATATTTACTTATAACTAGGGGAAAAAAAGTAGTATTTTAATCCAAGATAAACTTTTTCATCAAACTGCTTCAGTGACATTTACAACTAAATTTATATTCTGAGAAAGAAAACAAGATTTTTTCCCAGAGCATTTTCTGTTTATTGAAATAGGCAATAATATCCAACAAGTTAACAATCACACAAAGATTACGTCAAAACCTTGGACATTAGTTAATGTGTGCTGTCTTATCAACAGTAATAAAACTTCTTTTGAAATTAAAAATCATACGTCATTTTACAGAACCTTTGTCTCATGACTAAGAAATATGAATATATCAAATTCTTTTGCCAGAAAATAAATGCCTTCTAGATATGAAAGAAATATTTAATATAAGAAAAATTTACAACTGGGGAAAAAAGCCACAGAACTTCTGAAAACAGAATCACAAACATAAACACACTTTGTAAAGGTTATATTACTCTAACAATAAAATTGTTAACTCCAAATTTAAGAATAGACTGAGGAGAGTTTCAAATTTTAGCAGGTGTCCAATAATTTAGACTTTATAATTTATACTATTATTTGTTATTGCATTATAAATATAAAGAAAAATAAGGAATGATGTTTCAACTAATTTGATTGTGGTTTACCTTGTTTTCAAGTTAAAATGAGTAAGCTGAATTAAAGTGATAATATTTTTCTGTTATATGTATATAGTCAAAATATTCAGTTACTTAAATTTATTTATGGAGAGAGAAATAAAACTCCAAAGATATTAGGCAGTTTAATGCAGTCTGTACTTTGCAAGAATTAGAAAGGAGACACTTTAGATGGAAAGCAGGAAACATTTCCAAAGGGGGACTCTGTTTGGATTAAACTATAATAAATGTCCTTATCAAACCCCTGCTACATTCAAAAGCTCAAATACTTCCTGGTCAGTTTCCTGTTGTGTAAAAATAACATACCATCTACCACTGAATTGTAAGGATTATAGTAAATATATTTAGTATTTAATATATTAAATAATATACTTAAGAGCAATGAACACACTGTCTGGTACACAGGAAACATCCAGTAAGTGTTTCATTTAAAAAAAAATCCTAACCAGAAAAAATTATAAAATGAAATTTTAAAAAAGAAAGTACTAAATTCTCATATTCGCTAGATAGTTTTTATGTTGTCACCAGTAGCAAACTTCAAAAGTAACAAAAGATGTGATTTGTGTTAATTTAAAAATGGCTTATAAGTTGACAGCTTTTTTATTATTTAGTCCCAAAGGAGAAAAAAGAAAAAGAAGTCTAAAAATTTTTAAAATAATAAAAGAATATAGTGGATCTATATGTATTATATAGAAAGCTAATTATCAAATATTAAGTCAATGCTATTATAAATAATAGCAAAATAGTCTGTACAGAATTCAAAGAATAAACAAAAGTAAAAAATAAAACTTAAAAATTTATAAGTTTGTTTCTATTTCTAATTATGTAAATGAGAGTAATTTGAACCAATACCATGGAGGCGTCTAAAAGCAACTAGGTAAAAACTATTTTATAAGTTTTTAAAAACGGTAAGAACTAATAAGATATTTAAGCTCTGAAACAAAATCTAGATGGCAAACTCCCAAAGAAGTAAATGAAGTCAGCATTCAAATTCACTTTTGCCTTGAGGAAATCCACCAGGCCAGATGAACTCAATGGGTAAATAAGCTTTGGCCTTGGCAGCAGTGAAAATCAAGAGAAGCAAAATTCAGTAAGTATTTATTAAACCATACTCAAGACACATTCAGTTGGGCCCCTAGGTAAGGACAAACAAGAAATAAACTAGCTCTTTCCATCGCCAAATGGTTCAGAGAACTTCAACCAGATGAATCCTGGACTGATACTACACTAGGTACCTTTTAGAAATACACAAAATTTTCTTTGATGGCTCATCCTAAGCCTCATATTATTTCTACAAGTAACTTTAAAATTTACTAACTAGCACCTGGCAGGTATGTGACCAACTAGTTTTTATAAAAATTAGCCATTTACAAGTTTTACAGCCAACTCTCACTGTGTTCTTTTTCTTAAAAAGTAATTTCTTGGCAGAAGAATTGTTCAACAAAAGAGGCTCTGTCAATAGCTGGGACGTAAATCAATTTTCTTATTATCTTAAGTAGTCCCCTCATATATCTTGATATCATTTGGCACTTTCTACAAGAAAATAAAACTCCCAATGTTTAATAGGTTTCAAGTTTTGTTGCTGCTTATGAATTATTTATAAACCTCCAATAGCTTGCACTCTCACTTGTACTGAGTTCTTATTTTAACACCATGAGTATACTGCCCCACGAGTCCACTAATGCAATCCTTCCTATATAAAATCCGCAGTCTAAAAGAGCCACTATTTTTTTTTTCAGGTATTTCTCATTTGTTAATAAGATGCAGGTCACTCTTTAGCTGTACTGAAATTTCTGTATTAATTTGAATTGAGCATATACCAATCTAAATGTTATGCTTTTTCAAACTCATTGGGTTTTCTAGGATTTTCAGTCTTGAAATTATATGGTTGCTTTATAGTTTTTAGCTTGAGATGCTGCTTATCTTGTGTTATTTTAATTAAAATGGAGTGAATTTTCCCAAATGTATCCAAAGTATCAAAAGGATTCCCTTGAGTTCTTGAGGAGAAGATAGTCTGGAATGTATGATACTGACTTGATTATTCCTTTTGTGTATTTACAAGACAATGAGTGACTAGGAGGCTAAGGACTTGGTGACCTAAAATACCTTCTAGAAATAGTAACACACATACACACTGAAGAACACTAAGTAAGAAAATAATTCCACTGAGCTGAGAGAAGCAAGTTTTATCATTAGCTACGTCTTATGGTACAAATCAAAATTATAGCATGTATTAAAGTTTACTTCAGCTAGTGTTTGGAGCTTACAATTCCAAGGTACAAATGAAATACAAAAGTTATACTTAGCTAGGGACTGATTATGTGACATAATAAAAGTTCCTGTGCACTGATATGTTAAAAATTTGTATGTAGTTTCTGTTCAAGAACCATTCTACCACATCAAAATCTACTCATCTCAGAAAAGATCTGAGAATTATCTAAAGTTGTACAGTCCTTCCAAAGTCTCTGTCAGAGAAACTAAACTAAATTAGAAAAAATTTCTAGAGTGAGACATAGTTATTTGCATACATTATTAATGATTTATGAATAATAATGCTATTCACATGAGACATTTTTGGTTGTACTGACTATTCCTACTCTCTTCATTTTGAAGATTAAATAAAACAAAGATATTTAACAGATTGAATCAAATAAAAAGTAATTCAAATAGATATTTTAAGATATTTGATTCCTTTTTTATTACTGACATTTAGAGATGAAAGATATAGTACTAGTACTGATTGTTCTTTGTAGATCCAGGCATTATTAAACAAGTAAAATAATTAATTAGAAAAGATTTAGGAAAATGGAAATATTTTGACATATTTTAGAATTCTTAGAGTTTGTAAGAAATTAGTGGGTTATACTAAAATAAGAAGTTTTACTATTATTGCTCAATCATTATGCTGACTGGATGACTCATAAGAAATAAAATAATTTACTGTCCTTTCCTTCTAAATTCAAATTCTTAGGATATGCCTCTGGAAATTAAAACTTGAAAGCTACTTTCATGATTTGCTTTTCCTTTGATAATATTACACCTCTGGGACCATGCCATTATGACTAAATTTCATTCATTGGTCATGCAAACAGAGTTTATGATTAAAAAAATCACATTATCAAATATTTAACAAATTGATAACCAAAAAATGTATCTTCATAATTGTTGGACAGTAAGACTCTTACCTACAAGCAAAATTTGGATCAGCATTTCTTGAAAGTAGTAGCTCTACACACTTCAAGATCTGTTCCTCTGAGCCACGAGCAGAACACGCAGTTATCAAAATTGTTTGCTTATCTATAATGAGTAGAAAAGTGAAGAAAACCCACCAACATCAGGAAATGTATATACTGGACCTGTTTTCATCATTCAAAAGATTCTAAATATTTTTTGGACTCTTAAAATAACTTCTCCTGCTCTTAGTATATATAACTTCATGTCTCCCTTCACCAAAAAAAATGAGGTCAGAAATAAATTGCCTTCTTTCAAATATATCTACAATTCATTTCTTAAGTTCCTTTCCTTATTTTCCTTTCTTCAAAAGAATAGGAAAGTGATGAAGGGCATGGACTCTTTATAGAGATACTGTAGGTATTAAACAGTTTTGGTTAATTAAAATTTTCATTGCTGAATTCATGGTTGGAAAACAAGGACAGGTATTCTTTGATTTCACAACTTAATAAAATCTGGCATATACACAAACCAGCCTACTGAAAATGATCTAATTGCCACATCTGCTGATTTCAGTCCTTCACTACTTGATCTCTGAACTACTCTATTTCTTAAAGTTATTCTTCCCTTGGCATCAGCAGATATCAAGGCAGATTAAAAAAATACTTCTCAAGTAAGAATAGGAGAATTCAAACAGGTCATGGAAGTCATAGTTTACAGTAGTGGTACACAGTTAATATTGACAGAGTAAAAAATAAGCATTCTAGCCCCAATGCTGCCACTGGCAAATTGACTCCAGTGACAATTTACTACTAAAATTAGGTCTGTTGGGATTAATATCCCAATAGGAAGCTACCATCTGCCCTCTTTAGCCGATGGAGCTATTATAGAATGCATACAAGATTGTATATGAGTAAATGTGAAAAATATGAAATGTTTTAAAGTATAAGTTATTCCTCCGACTACAAGAAACAGAAGAAAACTATTAATCAATTTTTTCCCCAGCAGAACATTTTATACACTTCAAAAATCTCATTCCTAAATATGGCTTTAATTGGGTACTATTTTAAAATGACATAATAAGAAAAATGTACTATGGCAACAGATTAAATGTGAAACTTGGTAAGATGAGGATTTATATACAATATATAAATGAGAAAACAGAACAAAAATGATTTCACAAATATCTAACACAGGTACTTAGTGTGAAAATTAATTCCAAAATGAAACCTAAACAATTGGAAATAAGAAACATGTTAAAAATAAGTAATCAGTAATTCTATGTAATATTTAAAATGAATTTTCAGTGATATCATATTCTTCAAAAGAACTCAAAGCACTACTTCTCATTAGGAATTATTAACAAAGATAGAACATGGATTTAATAAACTACCTTTGAAAAAGCTGTAAGGGATATACTGATAATTCAGAATTGGGTTTTAAATTCCAAAAGTTGATTTTCAAGTGATTTCTCACAAAATTATCAGCTCTTTGCTGTTTTCTTTCAATGTATTTTTCCTTTAAAATAACCAAAACCTACTAGCATAGAAATCAAAGCTATAAAATAACAACCGGTTACAAAAACAATACTTATGGAATATACCATATTTGGGGAAAAGATTTTTTCAAAATATCTATGATTTCTAGTTTTATTTTTTAAAATAATTTTTCATTAAGGTAACAGCAGTTTACAACACTGTGTATGAGTCATAAATATAGAATCCCACCTCTTCAGAAGTATGTTACTACAGCATATATCTACTATCCAGGCATCCAACTTGATTTTGTATGTTGTTTACATAGTAATTATAGGAAGGCTGTTTTTTTTTTTTTTAAAACTGCTTTGCTTTTCTTACTTTGCAGATAGCTGCCTGAGAATGAAAGAAGTCATACTAAATACAATCAGTTAAGTTTCCTCAAACATGTGACCCTTATTATTAAGTAATATTATTATTTTTAAGAACAAAAGTTTATTTTAACGTGAATATATAAAAACAGCACGGAAATCCTGTATCACTACGTCTCAAACATAATTAGGGTTCTAAGCAGAGACATATAAAACAGAGAAAGTAAACTTTTTATGTTATTTAAAACATCTTACCCTTATCAAAACTTGCATTAGCGCCTCTGTCCAACAGAACCCGAACCAGCTCTACATTGGAAACACTAGCGGCATACATAAGGGGAGTCCATCCATACCGAAAAGTGGACTCTACACTAACACCTGTCAATATAAAAACAAACTTTTAGAAGAAGCATCCCTCACCAAAAAATAAAATAACTATTGTCACCTTAAGAAGCTTAACTATGCATAGTGATATCACTGTGTACTTTATAGTAGAAGGGAATTTCTTCATAATATAGGTTCCAGAAAAAAGAAAATAATTATATCTGGACTTTAGTAAAATTAGCAACCTTCAGTTTCACTATAGGCACTGTGTTCCATGAGAATTATGCAACCAATGTTTCAACATATATTATATAAAATATGTTATTTAGAACATGCTATCTTTTTATCTCTAAGGGAGTTAGAAAAAAGACTTTATAAAGATAAAATGTGTTCTTCATTAGGTTATTATCATACAGTTCTGTACAAAACACCACATTAATTCTCCAGATCCCCTTAACTTCCTTCCTAAAAGAAATGGAGACTATTATCCAATCTACATTTGTGAACCAAGATTGATATCATTATATTTGCATTAGAGATAATATTGGTAGCACTGTTGAGAGTGGGGCAGGATCCAGGGAGGTTAGTTATGAGCCCAGAAGTCTATATAAAAGTCAGAGCAAGTGCAATTGAGAGAGAGGAAGGAATAGCTACCCGCCCTCCAAAAAAAATAAAATTCAAAGGTAGGATGATTGGATTTGAAAATTATTTGGAACAGAAGTTATAGAAAAGAACAAATCAAAAACGACTATCATGACCATCAGGTTCTATTTGATAAACAACAAGCTAGAATTAGTAGTAACATTCATAAGCTAGTAGGCCTGTGTAAAGGATAAAGTTTTAAATAGAAAGGGTCAGGAAGGGCCAGAAAATAATTAAGAGACAATAAGAGCCAGCTGATCTTAAAATTCTCAAATCATTAATGATGTTATTCCTTTTAGTCATCTGATTAACTCCAACAGCTCTGACTGGTGTTGGTTATACAGAAAAGAAAAATATGGTTGAACTGGTCTAGGTTTGGATCTAGGAATGGAATGGAATAGGGAAGATGTGATACAAGGACAAGGACACATGAGGCAGTGATTACAAACATTAAATTTATGTAAAAACTTTTTAATGAAAAGATCAAGATTTAAGTGGCTATCTCGCTCTTTAAACTAAGATATCTGTTATTGTTAAGAAAATAGAATGTTTTTCTTTTCAAGAAAGAAAACCCATATATGAAAAACTGAATATCTAAATCTGCCTTTAACACTTCCTAAGTATGGGTTTTATGGTTTCTGGCAATATGGATTCTTCTGCAAGGATGATGGTCATATTATCACTGGAGGAATACCAATATGGAGGGAGGTACACAGTTTTTTTTTCCTGTAGGGATGTTAAGTTTCTGAAGGATTATATTATGTCAAACTCCCAATTGTCTAACCTTAAATGATATAACGTGTATGATAACTACTTGGAGAAAACATAAAACATCTTAGTACATACAAATACTATTGGTCCAACTTCTTTGAAAAAATTTCCTAAGCTACTGCAACTGAAAATATATGAATGAGATATTAAAAGTGATAATTTTGTTTTCTCATTAGTCTATTCTTATTGACATTATTGTTCAAACTGACAGCAAAGGTAAAAAGGAAAAGATGTGAAGAAAAAGATAAGCAAATGTGGCATTTTGGTATTCTGTAGCACTCAGGAAAGTAAATTATTATGTACCTATATATTTTAGTCATAGTGTAAAAAATAACTTTAACAGATTCTCAGAATATATTTATGTAAGTCAAAACATTCAAAATAACATTACTTTGATATATACGTATTTAGTAAAAGTATAAAGATAAGCATAGAAATGATAAATACCAACTATAGGAGAACAGAAATCTGTTGGAGGAAAGAGAGAAGCCTGTACAATGTCTGAAATATTTGATAACTTAAAGAGAACTGAAAATATTAGCACATGATAGATAACAAATAAATGGAGACATTTTTGAATCATTAACGTGATTGGTTCAAAGGAAACTTTCATTTTTATAAAAGTTATTGCTTCAGAAATATGTATCAAAAACAAATGTAACATTGAACAGGAAAAAACTCACTCCATTTTAAAAACTGTTAAATAAGATCTGAAGGAAACAAAACAACAGGAGTTACCTGTGAAAGTGGCTTTTTGAAATGAGTTTATAAATTTTTTAATAATTAAAATCAAGTTATAAAAGACTAAACACCTAATTTATCAGTAGGATCTCTTCAAGTCCTAATCCTTCAGAAATCTCCATCACTTCTTTGTACCAAGTCCCACTACTCCCATGGTAACTCTCTTTTCTAAAACAAATTTGCTTATTTGATCCCATTCAACAATATGTATGCTCTCTTGGGATGTATTCATATTAGGTGTTCAGGTCTTTCTCATTTTAATCCCTTCTTCCCCAGTCCTTTGATATGATGCATCCCCATGTTAAAAAGGTGGAGATGGAAGTTTGGGTAACTTGTATCAAGATTACAGCCATCAAGTGGCAGGATTAGTAAACAAAGTCAGAAATGTACCGTTTCCAAAAATGATTTACTTTTTACTAAACCATGAAGGATCTCTAGTATAGAAAAAAATATTTTACTATATACACTCCCATTTAGCTATTCTTGTATGTTTTGTAACTACAACTAGACAGTAAATTTTGATAATTTCAATCATTATCAACAACTCACATTTCTATGTCAAGATAATTTTAAAAGAATATTAAATTTGATCCACAGAAAATGTCATGAGATCCAGAACAGAACTATGATACTTCACATACGGAAACTGATGTTCTGTAAAGTTTAAAGGACTTTTCCAAGAAACCACACAGTGTAGAAAATAAAGCTGGAATAGAATTCCAGATAGTCTGACTTCTACTTCAGGCCTTATTACTGGAACATAACAGTAAATGGTAAAAACAAGTAAGAATCAAAGTGCTGTAGGATTAGTCAGAGAAGGCCTCTGGAAGGAGTTGGAAGAACTAAATATGGGGGCATTCCAAGTATGAGGGTATAGGCAGAGATCACACTGATTCCATTAGGTTATGTAAGACACTTAATATAATGGTATGTTTGTGCTTTCATTAGAAAAGCACTCAAATGCTTTAAAATAAGGCATCCTTAGACAACTGTATTGATTTCATATCATCCCTTACGCTCACCAGAATCAAGGAGCTCCTGGACCAACGAAATATCTCCAGTGGTCAATGCTTTCTTAAATGTTTCATTCTTTTCTTCAGTGGGTAACGGCCCTTTTAGTTTCTAAAAAACAGAAAATTTAAAAAAAAAAGGTATTATACATATTTTCATTTCCACTGCATCAGGAAACAACGACACTTGGTTTTAGGTACACAGTCTTTCGAGGGACGGGACGGAGAGAATTAACATAAAAACTTTGTAAAAAAAATCCATGCTAAAATTATCTTTAAAGGGAACGGTAATGATGGGTCCAAACCCAAGTGAAGAGCCACATGGATGATGCGATGAAACACATTTGATGGAAAGAAAGTACAGGAAGGAAAAGAGGAATATATTACAAGTTTGCTTGGAAAAGGCGGTATTTTCCAATGGAAAAAGTTACGGACACACAGGGGAGGCCAATCCAGGTCAAGACAAGGCCTCCTCAGCTACCTGAGGTACTCTGTCGAGATACCCAATCTCCCAGCCATCATCTTCGCTCTCGCTACTCTCGCCTCCACCGGCCACTGCCAGGCCTCGCAGTGTGCTGGTCGCCATGCCCGCTGGCCGCTTCCTACCCGCACCGTGCACAGGCTCTCAAGCGCCTGCGCAATGGGGTAGGGTGGGGGAGGGCAGGGGCGCGTAGAATGGCGAGGTGAGGGAGGGTTGCGGGTTGCGTAAGATGTGCGACGGTCTAGCCCCAGGGTCCTGGGCGCTAGTGCGCAGGCGCAAGGTCAAACGCAGTGCCCCCGCCTGGCACGTGGAGTGTGTTCCCAGGGCAGCCTTCGCTGACAAGAGCAGTGTGGCTTGCTGCAGGCCCACGCTTCCTGTTCCTTAATGATCATTATTTTAAGGTATTTTCTTAATGAAGTTCTTGCCCTTTAGGGAATGCCCCACTTGTAGTGGGAACAGAACGAACCGTTTTACACCCTCACCTGCATCATCTTGCCCCTGCCAAACCACAAATTGGCATCCTTTGGGTGGGGGACACAAGAACTGACCAGCATACATCCCTAAGGAGCATCGTCTTTACATTCAAGAAGCCATGAGATAAGTAGGAGTCGTGAGAAAATGCCATCCCAAAGAATTCTTCCTTTAAATGTATGTAGATAGATATACATACAGAAATTTCAGACCCTCAGACTACTGGCTAGTGTAGATGCTCCGAAGGAAAAGTTAAGAAAAAGAGGAATGGGGAGAGAGTGGATCAAGAGCTAGGAAAAGAAATGATTCAGAAAACAGGCATGTACAGAATGCACCCCTCCCCCACCCACTCACCACTCAGTTTAGCATTTCAGACATCTGCTCGCTGAAAATACTACATACAAGTTATTTTGAGAGACCTCATTGACAAAGACTTTATAACAGTGTATTGCTTTATGTCCTATTTTACTATTATTTATTATTGTTAACTTCTTACTGTGCTTAATATAAACTACTATACGTATGTAGGTATGGGGCAAAACTGTGTTTGAGTTCAATACTAGTCCAGCTTTTCGGCGGAGGGTTATGGCACTCATCCAGTGCGTATGATGTACTGTTTATAAAAACAACTACGTGAAAGCAGCCCAAACTCAAACTCACTTTTCTGTATACAACTTCTAAATGAATTGTTGGTAGCACGTTGGTTATTTTTGCCATCTCAGAAAAGCAGATCCATCAAGGAATAGGGCATATTTATTTATGTGCTACACAATGGTTGAAAAGGAAAGCAACTGTGCACCATAATTTGAAATATTTTGCAATAATTGTTTTTTCATAATCTTTGAAGTAAGATTTTAAGATTACTTCAGAGACTTTACAGACACATATGTCTAAGTAATTTGGTTATTTGGGAGCCACACCTGTCTTTCTAAATGCATTCGTTCAATAAATGCTATGAGTCATTGAGCACAGCCAGGAACAATAGTTTTGGGGAGACATCAAAGACAAAACCAGACCTCATGGAGTTCACATTTTAATGAGGAAAGAATTAGCAAACAAGAGTATAGCAGATTGTAGGTGTCCCAGAGGAAATAAGCAAGGGTTCTTAGTTGCTGAAATCAAACCACCTGGCTTATTTTCTGGCAAAATCACAAACCAGTAACTGTGTGCCTTTGGGAAATTTGCTTAGCTTCTTTTTCCCAGCATTGGTTTCCTTATCTATAAAATGGAGATAATGATAGAACCCACGAATAGGGTTGTGAGGATTAAATAAAGTAATGGGCTTGGAATAGGACCTGTCTCAATGTAGGAAGTAAATAAATCTTAACTGCTAATACCACTACTACTACTATTATTATCATTATTTTTGATAGGGTAATTTGACTGAGTAAAGTCATGAATGGC
This sequence comes from Galemys pyrenaicus, assembly GCA_019455555.1. NCBI lineage: Eukaryota > Metazoa > Chordata > Mammalia > Eulipotyphla > Talpidae > Galemys > Galemys pyrenaicus. The sequence continues at coordinate 811,152 of JAGFMF010011425.1, read as the reverse complement.
ATGAAGGAGCCAGCCTGACAAAGGGGTAGGGCAGACCTTTCCTGGCAGAGGAGATGGCTAGCAAGAAGATTAAGGCAATAAAAAACTTGGACCCTGCCTGGGGCTAGCTTGAGTCCCGAGGTGCCACACTAGTGTGGCGCCCAGGGAGCAAACTCTAAGGAGATTGTTTTTCTTGTACCCTAAGTATTTCACTTCACTTTTATCCTTGCACTTGCTGGAACCAGAATGAAGGCCTGAGGCTGGAGCTTTGTGAGGGAAGGAAAGAATGTATATATAATAAGAGGATATTGTGGACCTTAACAACTTGGATTTTACTTTATAAGCAGTTGAACACTGAAATGTATTTAAACTAATGAAAGATATTTTGGTGTGTGTGTGCGTGTACATGTGCCCATGTGCAGTTGTGCTCTTTTGTTGAGAAAGTTTATGGTTTGAGTAGCTCTTTAGGTGGTGGTGCCATTTACTAATATGACAGAAGACCAGAGGACAAACTTGAATATGAAATAGGCTTCTCAGAGTCAATATTCAAAACTGTACATATAGTGTAGCTGTTAAGTGGGTAGTTGGATGTTCAAGTATGGAGCTTAGGAGAAAGACTAGTTTTGCAGATATAACTTTGAGAGTCATCCACACGCAATTAGTTTTAAAACCTTGGGATTTGCCCAGCAAGATGTTTTGTGAATGTAGATGTTATAGATTGAATGGTTGTATTCCTCCCAGAATTCATATAATGGAACTTAGTATCCAGTGTGGTGGTATTTAGAAATGAGGCCTAAGGGAGGTGATTCTGTCATGAGGGAACAGTATTCATGAATGAGATTTGTGCCATCATGACTGAGACTCCAGAGAGTTCCCTTGCACTGTTCACCAAAATGTCCTATTTTGAACCAAGAATTGGGATCTTACCAGATGCTGAATTTATGGTTCCTTGATCTTAGAATGATAAGAAATATATTTCTGTTATTTATAAACCATCCAATCTATGGCATTAAGGTATAGCAGCCCAAACAGACTAAGACTATACATATGATTCTAAAATTTACATGGAAAGGCAAAATGACAGGAAGAACTAATTATTTCAATGGAAAAAATATTGTGAGAAACTGCTCTACCCAATTTTACTTAGCATATAGTGACATCAGTCAGGACTCTGATATTAGAGAATGGATAGATGCATAGAACAATAAAGCAGACAGAGGGGCCTCCCTGGTGGCACAGGGGTTAAAGTCTCAGCACTGTTAAGCTATAACCAGCCACTGTATAAGGAAGGAATGGAATACTATTGGAAAAGATGAAATCTTGCCATTAGGAACAACATGAATGGACCTGGGGGTGTTACACCCAGTGAAATGAGTCAGAGAAAGACAAACACCATATAATTTTACTCATGTGGAAAAAGTAACAAAGCAACAGACAAAACAAAACCCAAATCTTAGACTATAAGAACAAAATAGTGTTACCAGAAGGAAAAGGGGGAGAGGTGGAGGGTAAACTGGGTAAAATGGGTTAGTTGTATCTATAGTAAAGGATAGAAACTAGGCTTTTGGTGGTGGATACTGTATAGTATATTCAGGTGTTGATTTATATTGCTGTGTACGAAGCCTATGTAATATTATAAACCAGCATTACTTCAAGAAAAAATTGTTTTAAAAGAAAAAATAGATACTCAGGTAAAGTAAAAGAAAGAGGAAGGGATGGAAGTAGGATTAAGAGGAAGAGATCACAACCTGGAATCAATTTCTCAAAAATCTTGTAATAAATGATAACCTGAAATACTAATAGCAATTGTGACAATCATTTCAGTTTATACTACTTCCTGTATGCCAATCACTGTTCTAAGGGCTTTACCTATATTAAGTCACCCTATTGACAGAAATACTACCTCAATTTTACAGAACAGGACATGGAGACACAGAGAGATAAAGTCACCTGCCCAAGGTCATCTATCTGACGGGTTGGGGTTCAAACCTCAGGAAACAGTCAGCTCTGGAGTACCTGCTTTTAGTCATACTATCTAATACGTGGTACTTCTCTGTGCCCAACACTTTTCTAAGTATGTACATCCATTGATTCATGTAATCCTGTCTAATTCTTTGAGATAAATGCTATTAGTATCTCCATTTACAGATGAGGAAACTGAAGGACAGAAAGGTTATTTAAATAGCCCAATACCATACAAATTTAAGTGGAATGGTTATAAATCATAGCAAGGCTTTCAGGCTCCAGAGTGGGGCTCAGGTTTATCTAAATGTATAATGCCCATTGAAGCACTCTCTCCCTAGAGGATTGCTTCTCCGGTATGTTTTACTCTCATTCTATTGCACTGTCTCTGAAGCACTCCTTTCCAAAACAGATTTCATCTTCTGACAAGTAAAAGAAAGTCAGAATAAAGCTTGTTTTCATGTTCAGGTAAATCACGGCTTTATTCCTGGTCAGATAAGAAATCAGTAATTTGGTTTTGTTTGAAGAGATTTAGGTATTTCCCCCTCTGAGTTCCTGGAGTGGGTCATCTACCCAGTTTGTTAATACAGTTTGCTTTGGGTCATTGATGACAGGAGATTGGTAAAACAAAGAGGGCAGCTGGATCCAAGAAATAAATATTACTCAAATTTAGACTCTCCTCATTCTTTGGTAGATTTTTTTTTGACTTACAAATTTTGACTCAGACATTAGTCATGATTAGCTAATACAGTTCATTACACATGCTGTATTTTGTGGGGAAATTATTGGTTATTTTCTGTAGTAGTATGTATTACTTTCAACAATTTGAAAATATTCTATTAAGATCTTATTTCTTAGTGATGTTTGGGATTCAATTGAGTTAACTGTCCTTTTTTAGATTGTGAAGGCATTAAGAATGTGGCAAATAGATTTATTTTCAATCATTAAAATTTATGTGTACATGACAAGACAGTCAAGGGTAGAGGTAAGTTATTTTAAAAATTGTGCAGCATTAATTGGTTCCACAAATAATTGCTGTATTCCTACTGTATTTTCTGGGCATAGAGGATTAACTTGTGAGGAAGACAGCAAGATCCCTGATCTCAGAATATTTATGGTTTAGAAAGAGAAGCAAATATGCAATTAAATATCAGGTATTGATAAATTCAATAAAGAACGTTTAACCAGGTGAAGGGAAGATGAATAATGGAGGCAAATGTGAAGTTATGAATTTTAGGGAAAGCCTCCTGAAGTAATTTTCTTAGCATGATAGGAAGTTGCAAGGATTTTATTTCCTATTTTCAAAGGTCATTCTGGCTGTCAGGGTAATGATTGTATGTAGGGGAGCTAGGGTAGAATCAGGAACACCACCTATTAAAGAGTCTTAAAAGTATGTGGGTTCTCAATCCTGCCTGATGTTATAATCCCTTGAGATGATTCTATCAGTACCAACCTAAAACGATTATATGAGACTCTCTGGGATCAGGGTCTAGTAGTTGATATTCCTTTGGCAATTCTAGTATGTAGTCAGAGTTAGGAAAAGGTTTTGGAAGATAAGTGTCAGGGCTGGATTTAGGGTAATAAACTATAGTGGATATAATTATTTATATCCAGTGGGAAGATATGAATAAATAGAATGCTGAAATTAATGTATTTAAATAAGAATGGATTCTTATTTGGAACTATTTTCTTCCTTAAGGATTATGGTTAGATCAAAGAAAAAAGTAAACATTTGAAAAAGGAAAAAAAATTAGAAACTAATATATATTAGTTAAGAAACATTGACCAAAATTGTACAAGAAAGGAATGATTAATGAAAATGTTTGTATTATGTTTATTTCTTTAAATATTTTAATATGTATCCAAGATTTGACAATTATTCTAGGGTCATATAGGAGGCTAGGTATAAAAGAAGTGTTAAATTTGAAGATGTCTAGATCTATATAGATGTCTAAATGTTGTGTAGACAGCAGGTAAGACTTGCTGATAGGAAATGTAGTGAGAAGGTATGAGGGGACCAGGGATAAAATACAAATTTTAGGTCTGAAGAACTGGGTGAATGGCAGTTGAATTTACTTTGATAGGGGGAAATGGGTGGGAAAGCAGGTGTGTGTGTGTGTGTGTGTGTGTATGTGTAGATCTAGGTGAGGGTGGGTATTGAAATCAAGGTACTGAAATTTAACTGTGTTTCCACTTCATAATATAGATAGTGCAAATAAACTGAAGTTCTAGGTTTACAATTTAGTGGTTAGTTTCCTGGAATAATTTTCTTTGATCTTATATTTGCTTCTTGTTTGCATTAACTAGGACATTTACTCACTTATTGTGCAGGCAGCCTTTCTAATTTTGTTTTATTGCTTGGGTAATTTTATTTTCTTTCCTTCCTAGATTTGTTATGTGTATAACAAAACTACTGCATAGCAATAGGTATAGTGGAAGAGAGTACCTCAGTAGTATGTTACTTCCAATCAAACATGATGGTTGTAGGTTGCTGGGAAATAGTAGAAGGTCATAAATGCCTGAACATTCTTTGTGTTAAAAACATTCGAAATGAAACAAGTTAAAGAATGGATTGTAGGGTAGTTCAGTGATAAAAATTTCTACAGTATCATTTCCAAAACTTACTTGACTAAAAGTCACATTTGTATTAGTAATATATTGAATAACACACAAAAGAACTCAATAGATAATGGGCTTGTGAATTAAAGAAGATAGCAAAAATGGACTTTTAGAAGATTACTGGCTATAAATAATGATTGAATTTATGAAGTATTTAAAATAAAATGAACTTTAAGTTTTACAATTATATATTGAAACTATAAGCTGCATAAACCAGACAAATATATATTACAGATTAATGAATATCAAGTTGATGATATGGAACAGGTGATTAACTAGAAAATGATACAGCTAAAATTTATTGAACATTTACTGTAACTAAGAACTAGTCCAAGAATTTTATATGTATTAAATTCTGCATTGGTTAGGAATACTTTTAGCTGGAAGTGACAGTATTTTTTCTTGTGGCAAGGAGTCTGCCAACTGTTGCAGGTTCATTGGCACAGTGGTTCCTAGCAGCATCTATCCCATTCTCTTGTACTTGTCCTCATAGTTGCAGGATGTCTTACTTAGCTCCAGGCGGTGTGATTGTATTGTAGGCTAGAAAAAGGAAGGGAAGGATGCCCCAGTCACATCTGACAGCCAGAATGTCCCTAGAAGCTCCAGCAGCATTCTCTTTTTGTCCCCTTTGCTGCCACAGTCACCTAGTACCCAAGTTGAAAGAAAGATTGGGAAATCAAGTATTAAGTTTTTCAAACTTTACAATGGAGCAGGAGAAGGGAAAAGAAGAATGCAAATTGGTGTTGTGTAGTGCAGACAATATTGACTGCCACAGTTCCATATGATCTTAATCAAATCCTACCAGATTGGTACTATTATTTATCATTGTTTTACAAATGAGGAACTTAAACATAGAGAAGTTATGAAACTTGAACTAGGGTCAAACAACTAAAAGATAATAGAACCAGGAATCGGCACAGGGCTCTGTCTCCAGAGTCCACCCTGTTCTCAGCCATTCCACTAAAATGTGGAAAGAGAGTCATAGATTTAACATTGTGCCTACTTGGCGTGATCTTTAATATAACTCCCTAACATGCTCATGGATGGCACAGAGTTTATTATAATAGGCAAAGTATTACCTTAGAATAAAATAAGTCTTTACTATTACTTGTATTTTGTATTTAACCAATAATAATAAACAACACAACACTTTCAAATTCATATAATTACCTTTTAAAGAATTCTAAGTATTTTTCACATGTATATCAATAGCTGTGATTCCTTAATAAATGCTAAAATAGACAGAAATAGGCGTGATTTTTTTGCATTTAATAATTGGGGATCGCTTCTTGGCCTTTTGGCTACAATCAAGTGTAATGATTGGGAATACTAAAATAATGTTATGTCAAAGAGATCAGAGACCTAAACTCAGATTTTCATAGAACCAGGGCATTCTAACTTCAGTAGACACCTACAACTATACATTTTAACAAAGTTCATGTTTTTCTCAAATTTTGTTAATTTGTTTTTCATTTACATAACTATATAATTTGGGAGGTACATTTTAGTTTTTTAAATCGAGGTAATGTTAATTTATATCACAATATTTTTCTTAGGGGTATAGGTTTACAACTTAAAAATGTTTACAGAAGAATGGAAGTCATTATTATATTACAAATTTTCCCACCTACACAATGTCTTAAAACTTTAAAATTTAGCATTTAAATATTTTTTAAAAAGATTTATTTATTTATGCATACAAGAGCTAGGGTACAGAACAGAGTCATGGGAGGTGAGAGGATTCACCAGACAGAGTAGGGAGAAGAACAGGCAGACTGACTTAAACACACTGCTGAGGGCAGCAGAAGAGTGAGGCAGGAGAGGTCTGCTGCGCCATGTGGGTCCCCTCCCTGGCTGGTGGCAGGGATCGAACTCGTGCTGCAGTGGCTGCGGTTTGCTTCAGAGTATGTTGCTTAATCCACTGTGCCACCAGGGAGGCCCACATTTAAATATATTGTAGCAATTTATTTTCTTAAAAATGTCTCTGAAGTACCATAATTATGAAAGCTACTGCCATTTATTACTTGAAATTTTGACACATTTTTGTGGATAATAGTTTAGTAAAATACAAAATAATTGTAAATTCAGTCCAGGAAACTTGTGGTTATTGCGTGAAAGAAATTAAAAATTTCTACCACTTATGCCAACTATTTTTCTCTACTAAAGAAAATCTTTATTTTTTTGGTAATCAAATTGATTATCTCCTTTACTATTTTTTCCTATTCTAAATTTATGTTTTGTTTTATAAGTAAACAGCAGTTAAATAATTTCCTTTATTAGACTTCTTATTTGCTTATTACCATGTGGAAAAACTATGCTTTTCATTTGTTGCAAAGATATGGGAATCAATTTATGCAGTCATTACTGTTCTAGAATAGTCATATAACAATTACGAACTTACAGAAAATGATCTCACATGCATGTCATTTTTGTTTTGAAAAGTTTATATGTATACATTAAGCTAGTAATAACCTGCATATATTTGACTTAAAGCTGTGTTTGGAATTGTGAAATTGAAATAGAACTGTGGCATAGATGGAATTTTGTTAACTCCAAGAAAAACTTTAGATATGTATCTCTTATAATTTGTTATTTGGTAGACAAATGGATCTTCAAAGAGGGGTTATTTGGATGGTATTGATTTTATTTTGGGAGAGAAGCAGCTGTCTCCTAGCTCTGACCTGCCTTATAGCTATTGTTTTTCTTATGTTCTTATAGTATCCAAATTGACCTATGTGAATGAATTGTTAATATGCAATAAGATAAAGGATGGCTTTACTGAAAATTCATAGTTTTATAAGCAAGGCAAAGTAAAAGCAGCAACACAGAGAAGCAAACATTTGAAAAACTAATGAAATTATCATTGAGCACCTTTACAATATGTGGAACCTTTTTCAGAGTAGTTTCTTTAAACTAGAATACTGCCTTTTACCATGCACAAAAATCAACTCAAAATGGATTAAGAACTTAGACATAAGACCTAAAACCATAAAACATCTAGAAGAAAAAGTAGGCAAAACCCTACATGACATACACATCGATAACATCTTTAGAGATACAACACCTAAAGCAAAGATAGTGAAGGA
>JAGFMF010011425.1:734802-803037 GCA_019455555.1 Galemys pyrenaicus | reverse complement strand
GAAAGGAATAAGAACAATAATAATAATAACAATAAAGACACAAAAACCAAAAATGAAAAGACAAGGACAAATTGGGGACACTTGGTGGGGAGGGGGGAAGGGGAGGGTTGAGGGCAGATGGGAGCACAGGGGACTGAGGTGATGGTGCATTGGTGAGATGGTGATGGGGAATACATGGGGATTACAATTGATGTCAAATATATATAAATAAAGGAAAAAAATTATAAAAAAACAAAGTTTCTTTAAGTATGAAAATCATGTTGAGACTTATCTGTCACTTCCATTGTGCACTATGACTCAAAAAAATATTTACATTGATCAGAATCTCTATATCTGTGCTAGCATTTGAACCCAGGTCTTTTTTGTTCCATAGCTGTCTAGTAGGCTTTGAGAAACACAAAGTAGGAGTAATTACTATTATGTTGTAGTGTATTTACTTTAAAATAAACCTCAGAATATAGTATTTCATTAAATACTCCATTTAGCTATCATTGGTGGAAGGCACACATAAGAACCCTGTTTAACTAGTTTACATTTGAATGGCAGTGGCCTCAACATTCAGATTGCAGGACCCCTTTGGTAGAATGGTGAAGAGTGCAACAGAGAAAGACACTAGCGCTAGGGGAGAATGGAGGTGCTGATGACAGTGGTGAGGTGGAAAGGGTAAGAGAAAATGTCCTAATTGGTAGAAAGTCTCAGTAATGTTGCAAATTTGAATAAGATTTAGCTCTAGGGCATAGGAGGGACAGTGGAGTGCTCAATCCAGGAGGCAAAACACAGCAAAAGGCGAGGGCTTGCCCAACTTATACTCACGGTAGAACAGAAAAACAGAATGGCATGGTGCCTTCCAATCTTATGGGGAAACAGAATGTGGGTCACAGGAGAGAGGAGAACAACAACCCTCCAACATGTCCTTCCACTTTCACTTCCCTATGTGTGTCTATTTCTCCTTGTTAGTCTTGTGACTTTTAACACCAGTTTCCTCTGTGCTCATTTCTCTCCTTCCTTTTCCTTAAACACACCCAATTCTTTCCTGACATATTCCTTTGTTATTCCTTCTGCCTGAAATGCTGTTTCCCAGAAATCCATGAAACTAATTCTTTCACCTCTACTCAAATCTTACCTCTTTCTTAAGTCTGCCATTACTGCCCTATGTAATACTCCAGTTTACTCCTTCACCCTCTGGCATGCCTTTCCCCACTATCTGTTTTTATTCCAGAACAGTTACCATGTTCAAACATACTACAATATATTGTTTTATTACATTTATTTATTTTAATTTATTTTTAATTTATATATATTTGACATCAATTGTAACCCCCATGTATTCCCTATCACCATATCACCAGTGTACCATCACCCCAATCCCCCATGCTCCCGTCTGCCCTCAACCCTCCCCTTCCCCCCTCCCCACCAAGTGTCAGTCCCTGTTACATCTTAAGATCCTAGAATAGTGTTTCAGACAAGCCTATAGAAGTTGATGCCAATCACAAGTGTCGCTCATAGACATTTTAGCCATTTAAACATGTCCAACATAAAAAATATGACAGAGTATTAGTTCACAGGGACCAATTGCTAGTCTTGTGTGGCTACCTCTCATCACCCTCTCCCTTGCTATTGAGTCTCATGTGGAGTAATTCCCCCCCACACCCAAAACACAAATGTGTCATATGTCTTCAGAAACAAATTTCATAAGCTACTGCATGGGATCAGTCATTTTCTCTTGTCTTCCCATTTTAATTCCCTTCTTTTGGGTGGTACCATTTCTGCTGGTTATTCCAAGTTTGGGCAAAACTATTGCTTTCACTCATCCTACCACTTTGGTGTTTTCACTGGGTGCTACTATTGAGTTGCTGGAGAGTTGACAGTTACACAAACCTGTGTCAAAAACAGGCAAAGATATTTTTATTCTCTAATGTTCCGCTTGAAGGAGACCCCCAGAATATATCCCCACTGTAGTGTTTTGCCAAGCACCATGTTCTATTGAAAGAACCATACTATTCTTTTAATAATTCCTGCCTTCTGGATACTGAGTATTCTTAAAAGCATCTATTTATAGCACTTTGTATAGCACAGCCTAAATACTCTATATGCATTTTTAAAAAAAATTCTGAAAACAACTATAAGAGATGGGTTTTAAGAGATGAGTTTAAGAGATCCAGTTTTATAGATGAAGAATCAAGATCAGAAACCTCAGTATTTTTCATGTGTTGTGGAGCTAATAACTACATGGTAGCCCTCAGAGCCAGATCAGTTGGATCCTATAGTAGTTGGTAATGCTGCAACTGGCTCCACTTTCCCATGCCAGCCATCCACACTCCAGCTAAAATATCTGTGGACTGACAACTCAGTGACTTGCTCTCGCCTCCTATCCCTGCCACAAGCCCTTGACCTTATAAGACTTACAGAGGGTTCACCACTTGCTTAAAGATGAGGCTAATTCTGTGGTACAATTTGTGCTCTAGAACTTCCCTTAGGGATCAAATGAAACTAGTCTTTGTCAAAGAGAAACATCCTTGTTTCCCTTCACCTGTTCTATTTCCTTCACTTTTGAGAGTATATCCCATTAAAACTCACCTCAGCTCTTTTAGGGAACCTGACCTGAGACAGGCCTCCAAATTTCATTTTCTAACTACTGTAGTACACTGTCTTCATTTTTTTTATTGGACTAATAAAGTTTTCTTAATCCTCTCTTTCCTTAGTTTATATTCTCTACCAAAAGATTCCTAGATTGCACATAAAAATGATAGTGCAATAGATTGTGTTCCCAAATTGGGTGCATGTTGTGATCAGGATCATTTGTTCTTATTCATTTTCTGAAAGTGTTTTAAAGCTGAATATATTGCCAAAACCGAGGTTCAGCCACTTGCACTCTCAAGCCAACCAGGAGAGATGAGTGTTGGAGTTAGAAAGTTAGGTTTATTCAAGAAATCAGTGTCCTAAGGATATGGCCAGACTAGATTCCTTAAAAAAGAATCTTAAGGTTTAGAGTAAGGGAGTTTCTGTAAGGGAGTCTTGACTCAGAAGAAAGTGTGTTTCTATGTGAAGGTTAAGGTTCCTGTTGTTATTTTTAGTTGTTTTCCCACATTTTTGCATGCTCTTGCAAGCAGTTATTCAGTTATGCTGGAGTAATCCAGGTGGGGTGGGTGGTCAGTTTTGTCATGGTATTGTGTTCTGTATCTCTGTGATTTGTCTGTCAACAAAAGCTTCGCAAGAATGTGATTAGTGTCTGTAAATTTACCTGAGTGTTTGGAAAGTTAATATATTAGTGTTTCAAAGGTTATGACAGTGACCAACTAGGATGGGGCCTTTTTCTTCTATTGTACTTTATTCACGTGCCTGCATTTTTCAACTATAATTATTTAAAATTATTTTACTTATTTTTTTCTTACAATGTTTGCTTTCTTTTCTAGTGTAGTCCCTATTAATTTCCACCACTAATTCACCCATGCACCATCACCATAGTCCTTTGTGCTCTTCCAGCCCCTGACTTGATCACAATCCTTCCCTGTTTCTTACAGAATGTCTCTGATTTGTAGTTTTCTGTTTAGTTTTGTTTTGTTGTGGGTTTTTTTGTTGTTGCTGTTGATGTTGTTATTTTTTCCCCTTGATCCCCTATATTCCTCCTATAAGTGAGACCATCTGGTATTTTTCTTCTGACTTATATCATTGAGCATAATCCCTTCAACTCCATCCATGTTTCTGCAAATGGCATTAGTTTTCTTTTTTTGATTGTGAATAGTATTCCATTGTGTATATATATACCACACCTTCTTGATCTAGTAGTCTATTTTTGGGCATTTGGGTTGATTCCAAGTCTTACCTGTTATAAGTAGTGCTGTGATAAACATAAGGGTGCATGTATTCTTTTGAATTAATGTTTTTGAGTCCTTTGGGTAAATCCCTAAGAGGATCTATGGTAGCTCCATTTTTAGTAGACTAAGGAACCTCCATACAGCTTTCCTTAGAGGTTGGTCCATTCAACTATAATGTTTTAAAATCATCAACTATAATTTTTAAAATCAATCATATGGACCACTAGCCCAGGCATGTCCACTGGAAATTTAAGAATGCATCCTTCTGGGTAGAATTTGGTTTCATATTTTTCTGTTAATTAAAGTCATATCACTAAGACTAAGAATAAAATTGTAGAACATTCTGATAACACAAAACTGTGTTCCATGAAAAAAACATGTATTTTCTCTATTCCAGAGTATTTTTGGGTTTTACCTTTGTCTTTTCATATTTCAGTTAAATTTCTGGAAATTAAATTTTTTTGAAGCAAATCATATATGTATCTAGGATTTTAATGTGCATACCGTGATAAATATTTGTTATAAAATGTCTGACTTGAAAATAATAGAGATAACAAAGAAGATTAATAAACCAAAACAATTTGACCATGCTGTACATGAAGTATTTCATTTTGCCAAACGCACATTAATGTACTACCATTGCTAACTAGAACGTATATCTTATCATTACAAATAACTTCTGTGCAATCAATCTAAACAAATCATTCTAATGGGGATCCTTTTGATTACAGATTACTTTTACTTCAAGGTCAGGGAAGCTGATAGAATTTCTAATGAATAGTATAATTGTTAAACATTTAAGCAAACAATCCTTTTGAAGAGGAACAGTGTGTTTTATGAAATGAGAAATTATGCCATTTTTCAAGTTGAGTTCAATGAAATGATAAATAGCTATCTGAAAAAAGAGGAACAAGTAGATGGTAACTTATTAACATTAGGAAAAATACCTTTGGCAAAGTTTTCCTTCTTTGTGCTGTGCCCTACAAGAGGTCAGGACAGTTACTTATTTAAAAAGAAAAGTTGACTCTCTTAATAACAAGTGCTAATGTTGAAAATTTTTATAGCTCAGGTACTTACATTAAGTATCTGAGTTTATAATCATATAACATGCTTTATGGATGTAAAAAAATTAACATATAAGTTTTTAAATATTGAATGCTGGAAAGAGAAGGACTACTTTGGTATGGTGAATATAAGATAAAGTTATAAGACAGAAAAGAATCAAGTTATCATTGTCTTCAGTAGGATGTTATAGAAATGACAAAGTATCTCTCATTCTGTTATTTTCGAGGTTTGTATTCTTGTTTTAATGTAATTATATTTTAGATGTTTGTATTTCCACTTTCCTGAACTATGTTAAATAGTAAAATATTTCCACATTACAAATACTTAAAAAAAATGCAATCTTGCTCTTCTGGTTCTAGACATTTGGGGAACAGTGGGCTTTAGTGAAGTCATAGCAAAGTCCAAGAACCACTCCATGCATCCTAAAAATGACACAGAAATCACATCAGGAAACCTCAGTCACAAAAATTAACTCTCTTAATGTGACAGATCCCTAGTTCCTAAGGAACATGTGCTTTACCAAGAAGCACAAGAAGCAAGCCACCAAAGACGATGAGTACGCATGCTGAGACTCTTAAGGCCCTTGTAGAACCTACAGAAGTCAAACCCACATCCAAAAGTTGTTGGCTCAGTCGACTTTCCTCCATTGCTTAACCTGTGTGTGGGAAATTTGCTCAGGCCTGCATAACCATGGGTCTCAGTCTTTGTCATCCAAAGGCTAAGGCTCAAACCAAAGCCAAGACTGTGGCTGCAGCTCGGGCTGCCTCAAAGATCAGAATTAGAGAAGCAAGGACAGATGGACTGTATGACTCCTGGACTACTGTCTCCCTGGGGTTGTATCTTCCTGTGTTATTCATCCAAACAAATCTGAGGCAGCATATGTCAATTAAAAAATTCTAACTCACATATGAGTGGTTGGATAATGCAATGGCAGATTGATTTGTCCTCATGCAAGATTTTATAATACTGTACATTTCTTATTTAGAAATATGCTTTTTTCAGTATGCTGTATGTATGTATGCAACTTTTTTACTTTTCACTTTTTGCCAGCAGAGGGCAGGTAAGGAAGAGAGATGAAGGCATCTCTTTGGGTCTTGATTAAAATCAAATACTTCTCTGAAATATATACAAGTAGGTTATTTTATTTCTGCCTTAATCTATTTTGAAAATAATTACCTAAATATAAATTTTAATTTTTGTAAATACATTTGGCTTAAGGAATTTGAAATGAGATTAGGACTTTGAATTTTAGTTGTTTATAAATTAGTGATTGTATTGTAAAATATGAGTATTCTGTATGCTTTTTAGGCTGTATGTCCATAATATCCCTATAATGTACCCCTTATTTTGGGTAATGCTGATTAATTAGACTCCTTTTATATTAGTTTCCTAATTCAGTTATTGATATGTTTCTGTATATTTTCCATATATATCTTAATATAGTCATTTGAACATTTCTTTAATATATAGATTTTTTAAGAATCATTTTCAGTTTTATTAATTAAGTAATGTGTTTTTAATAATGTAAGTATAGAAAACCCATGTGCAATGCAATAGATTTTCCTCCTTTTTGCAATAGTATACCCCATAGGATGTTTAAGTACAGCTTTAATAGGTATATTAAGATGTTGTCTCTTACAACTTTTACTTTGTTTAATGAGTAATAAAACATCCTTTTCAAAACATTAGATGGTATGATAAACTATGTAGTTCAACAGATTAGGACAGCTTGCATGCAACCTTTGTTAAATCAAAAGTCAAGCGGCAACTTGGATTTTTGCCTTCTTTACTTCAATAATGTCATTGTTCTGGAAGTACAGAGCAGGGAGAAACTGAATAGGTTCTGTCATTGGGAAGATAAATCTCCATACTGCTTATTCCAGGTATTAGGAATTTCTTTTTTCCTCTTCTTACTGTGAGCCTCATCTGTAAAAATAGATTTTTTTCTTTTTACAAAAAACTGTTGAGTGTCATATATAGTGCTTGAAAACCTTCAGCTGTTAGTGTGTTATTTATTATATAGTGTGTTTGCTATTTTATAGTGTATACTACTACATGTACATATGAAGTATGTGTTAGTTATTACTAAGTATATTAAGTCATATACTTAAGTTTAGTCCAGTATTAAACTAGCCTAGGGATTCATTTACAACTGGAAAAAAAACTGATTCTTCAAAAAAAAAGGGAAAAAAACAAAAATACCACCTCATTCTTGGTAGTTCTAATCCTATTCTTTACTCAATATTAAAAAACACAAAACTAAAACCTGGACTGGAGTGAGTCTTAACACTGCATTGAGAAAACTGAGCAATAATGTTTGTCACTTATTTGTCTTGAACTGAATGCTTCCTGGTATTATGAATTGGTGTTGAGTTTCCCTACTATGCATGATGAATGTGTGATAGGGTAGGATCTAATTCTTTTAAAACAACCAAATTGAGGCAGAAAAGTTTTACCTTTGATGAGGAATACCCCTGGTGTGGTCTTGATAAGGGTATTTAAAAACTCTGAACAAAATAGAACTTTCAATCACTTCCTGAAGGTAAGCTTATTTAGCTTGGGAAATAGGTAGAGGGAAAAAGCAAGGGAGGGGTCTTTAGGTCTAAAGGAAAAGGAACTTTTGGTTAAGCAGAGTAATGAATTCTCAGACTTAAGGGTTCTGTGATAGACTTCTCATTGATTAACTGTACCATTTATTCCTGCTCTACTAGGCCACTGTGCATATTTGTTCCAATTTTATCTTCCTGGAATGCAATGCAATGTTGTTACTTCCTTGCACAAAACCCATAATGACTTCCTTTTGCCATGAATGATAGGAAATGAGACTCCTTACCCTGCCATTTATGACTCTGATCTAATTGATTTCAGTCTGATTTTCTCTGTTCACTTCCTCCTCTGCTTTTCACACACCAACTAACCATATGTTGGTTTAGGAACCATAAATAAATGTTTAGGAACATTTATATGTTCCTAAGTATACCCCTCTGTGCTCACATCTCTCTCATGTCTGTCAATAGCTCCTTGTCTTTCAAGATCTATCTTCAGTGATACCTCCTCTTAAAGATGTTCTGATATTGAACTGGACACCATTTTTGGTGCCATTGAGTCTCATGGCTGTTTGTATCTCTGGAATGTGCTTCATCTTATTTCATCTATTAAAAGATTAGCATGGTGGTCTGCAACTGGCAGAGCCAAAATATAATTAGACAAGGCCATTTTTTACTATAATTAGTTAGGGCCATTTACATTCTTTCTTTCTTTTTTTTTTTTCTTACAATATTTGCTTTCTTTCCTGGGTGTAGTCTCCATAGAATTTATACCACCAAGTAACCCATACCCCATCACCATAGTCCCTTGTGCTCTTCCTGTCCCTGCCTTGATCCCAATCCCTTTCTCTTCCCTGAAGAGGTCCTCAGTATATTCAACATGGAAGAAAAGCCAGGGTTATAAAATTGTGATATAGTTTAAATGCTAGGTTAGACAAATGGATGTGATTAAAGTACATACATGGCCCTAATAATCCCCAAAATAATTGTGCTGTTTCTAAAATAATCACAGGTTTTCTAAAAAATTAATTCATAGTAGACTTGTTAACGTGTTCTGATAATATGGCACAAGTTTAACGTTTTTCAAATGTATGTATTTTGATTTTTTCCTGTATCTCATTCTCTTAGAGTAATTAGTAGAATGAAGTATTTCATCCTTTACTATGCTAACTTAACAGGAAGCTAACCTTTTCTGTAAAATTATGTTATAGTGAAAAAGAAGAAGAAATGAAAAAGACCTATTTACTTGTGATAATTTATAAGAACATTTTTTAAAAAATATAAACATTAAGTATTAACCTTATCTCCCACTCCCATGCATCTGAGGATTTAACATATTCCCATACATATCAGTGGTTCAAGAACCAAAAGTGGAACTGAATCGGGAACCAACAAGTGGTGAAGTTAGGATTGATTAACTTATACTAAATGCAGTTGATTTTGCAGTGTCCTTCATAAGTATCATATATGAATATATCTTGAAAACTTGAAAGAAAATTATTTGTCAAATTTACTTAAGTATATTTATTTATACTTATTTGATAAATTTTAAAATTTATTAAAAGTTAAAGAATTTTGTTAACCTAAATTTATTTTTAAATATGACACATAAAACTTTTAAATAGATTCCAAATAACGTCAGTTTAGGAATACTAGGTATTAATACGCAAATATTATCAAAGTAGGATTTAATGGAAAAATATGAAGACAGTTTTACAATAATCTAAGGGTAATGTTCCAGTGACCACTTTTCTTGTATATGGATATTCCTGAAAGAATATTTTTTGTAATGTTCTAATTGCCACTACTTTCCAGTTGGTTAGGCATATGTAAGGCTATTAGGCATCTGAAATTACTACATATGTTGCAAAACTCCATTTATATATTTCTAAAATATGCATTGTAATGCCAATCATTTCAAAGTTTCCAACAAAAATTTAAAATTTGTCATATTTTAAAAATAGTAAATTTAAATATGAGTGTAATGCTACAAAATATTTGTTGTTTTTATAGATAATCATTAGAATTCCATTTTCAAATACAGCATAGCTCTGTTATTCTCAAACCTATAATTTAACCTTTACTCTGTCAACCAAGATGCTGGATATTGGTTTGAGCTGGGTCTGCATTTTTAGATGAGAGCTATCAGTTGGGCTTATGAGTGTGGGAAAGGCAAGAAAAGGCTATTACTACTTCCTTCATTCCTTCCTTACCCTTTAGTCTGTAACATCTATCTCTTGGGACTCAAGGAACTACACAAAGTCTCCTTTGCTAAGTGCCAAAAATCTACGTGATGTTAAGAAGTCAACTGAATTTTCCAATTGAAATTATGAAACTAGTATTACACAGTAAAAATAAATCATTAAAAGTGTTTTTCTCACTTAAGGTCTTGTGTTAAAAATACAAAGGAATTGAGTGTGTGATTTTCATTCTCAATGATACTAGTTCACTAAATGACGATGTAACCTTGTAACCTGCAACATTGTAGTGAACAACAGCTATCTTGGACTTTTTTGTGAAGATGACCCCAAAAGTAAAGAAGGAAGCCCCTGTCCCTCCTAAAGTTGAAGGCAGAGCAAAAACTTTGAAGGCCAAGAAAGCAGTCTGAACGGTGACCACAGCCAAAGAAAAAGATTGTGTGTTACACACTTTCCAGAGGCCCAAGACACCACTGCTCCAGAGGCACCGAAGAGCCCCCAGGAGAAACGAGCTTGATCTCTATCCATCACAAAGTTCTCTCTGACCACTAGGTTAGCCATGAAGAAGATAGTGAACAACAACACGCTTATTATGTTCATTGTGGATATTGAGGCCAACAAGCACCAGATCGAACAGGCTGTGAAGACGCTCTGTGACATTGATGTGGCCAACATCAGACACTCCGATCAGGCCTGATGGAGAAAAGAAGGCGTTTGTTTTGACTGGCTCCACACTATGATCCTTTGGATGTTGCCAACAAAATTGACTAATTTTGTTGAATTCAACTGGCTAATTCTAAATATAATATTTTTCACCATTGAGGAAAAAAGAAAGAGTGGTCTTGGGATCAGTTAGTTCCAATCCAGGACTACTTGTAGTAGAGGTAAGGTACAGGTATGTATGTTAAATTTTTTTTTTTATCCTATTTTCCTCACAAGTCAAATGACATAATAATTATATGTCATTAAAATAGAAGGCTAATTAAGTAGGGGGAAATGCTTATAAGTCTTAGCACATTAGGCATTCAATACTAATTAATTTAATGTATTTAGTGTACCTTGGATATGCAGTAGTTTGGTTAGGATTGGAAACCAAGGCAGGAACATGAAGTGATAATGTATATTTTACTACTCAGTGTCTTAAAATATTAGTTGTTCCACAAAGAAAGATGTTTTGTTTTGAAAACATTTTTACTACATATTTTTCAATAAAAATGTAAAAACCATGACTTGGACAACCTCAGCATTTTCCAAAATACTGTTTTTGAGTGAAATGTGCTAGCTTTTTGTTATTTTATAGCAATCTTAGGTATATATTCAAAGCTGAAAGTCAGTAATGTTAAATGAAGATGAATGAGCACAGAGTGGAGAGCTGAAAAAGGAATCACTGTGACAGAATATTATTTAAGTAAAATATTTTCCTAGAGAAAATAAACAATAGAATGTTAAAGTTGAATTTGTTTTAATCCATTTTCCTGGAATCCAAAAATTTTTTTACACAATTCCATGGGTGTAAAAATTTGTCATCATTCTGTGGAAAACTCACTTTTATTTTAAGTCACACAACTTTCATAGTAGCTAATGTTACTTAGAAATTTTAGTTGATAAATTCCAGCATTTTAGTAATAGCTACAGATTATTAAGTAAATAATGGTGATTTTTTTTTAATATTGAGATATACAGTAGTTTTTGTTTTATTTTAAGATATATTCACTGACTATTGTTTTTTAGATGATTTATTTCCCACTGGGGGTAGAAAGTTTTTTAAGGTCATAGAGTAATCCAGTTTGAAGCCAGTTTTTCAGACTTACGCAGTTTATGCTCTAAGCCCTAGATTTTGTGGTCACTCTTGCAATAGAAATAATTAATTTGAGAAAAATAAAAACTAAGAGTATTGAATTTGAAAGCACTAAACAAAGGATCTAGGCTTGAGATATTATTTAATATTCAAAATTATTAAGGCCCAGGTTGTTATTAATTTGTTTTTGTGGGGAAAATATACCAAACAAAGATCGGTAACAAATTTCCCTGTATTTTTTAAATGCGTTTTATTTATGCATACAATAACTGGGGTACAGGCCAGAGGTGTGGGGGTTGAGAGGATTCACCAGAGACAGAGGAGTAGCAGAACAGGCAGAATGACTGAGATACACTGCTGAGGGCAATAGCGGGTGAGGCAGGAGAGGTCTGCTGTGCCATGTGGGTCACCTCCTTGTCCAGGAATAGAACGCTTGCTGCAGTGGTTGAGGATAGTTTCATAGTGCTGTGCCTTAACACCTTGCACCACCAGGGAGGCCCTCCTGTATTTTTTAAATAGAAATTTTATTTTAAAATCATTTTATATTTACATTTAGTTGTGAAAATAGTGTGGAGAGATTCTTTGTACCTCATACTTTAATTTACCCTGTTATTAACATCGAACGTCAGTGTATTTGTCACATTTAATAAACCAATACTGATACACTACTACTAAAGTCCATTCCTTTTTACATTTATTTCAAGCTTTTACTTAGTGATCTTTTTATTCTAAAATCTCATTCAGGATAAAAAATACTTAGCCTTCATGATTCCTTAGGTACTTCTTAGCCATATAATAAGCCAAGCCAAAATATAATAAGCCAAAAATAAGACTTCCCTTATTTTTGATGACCTTGACAATTTTGATAAATACTGTTCTGTTATTTTGTAGAATTTTCCTCAACTGGAATTTGTTTGATTTTTTTTTTTTTTGCGATTATTCTAGGGCAATTGATCTTTGAGAGAGGAATCATAAAGATATAGTGCTATTTTTATCACATAACATCCAAGGTACACACTACAACATGATTTATTACTGTTGATGTTGATCATGACCACTTTGATGTGGAAGTGTTTGTCATATTCTCCCCCCCCCCCCCCCCACCTNGATTTATTACTGTTGATGTTGATCATGACCACTTTGATGTGGAAGTGTTTGTCATATTCTCCCCCCCCCCCCCCATACTGTACTGTTTGGAAGGATGTCACCATGTCCAGCCCACACTTGAGAAGTGGGGAGAGTGAAATATCTTGAAAGTGAATACACATAAATTATTTGGGATTCTTCCGTTCATGAGATCTGCCAGTACTGTCTAATTAATTTACTCATTCATTTATATCAATATGAATTCATGGATACTTATGCTTGGGTTGTAGTTTTATAGGTTATAATGATTTTATTGCTCAAATTTTTCTAGCTTTGGCACTGGGACTTTTTCACCTCTCTCTTGTCTTATGTCCTTCGAAATGCCCCCATCATTGTGGTATGTGTATTTGTGTTTGCATTTTAGTACTTCTTTAGTTTCTGGCACTATGCTTGGCTCATCTTGTATATTTCCTGCCTCTGTCCTGACAGAAACCCTGGTTCCTTTTATTGGAGAATGGTATTAGTAACCAAGACCCATTGATTGAGATGTCATTGTTTTTAGGTCTTCTCAGCAGACAGAACAAAGAAATATATGTGTGTGTGTAATAGCTTTGATTAGGTACATCTTAAATATTTATATATATGAAACAATTTTTATTCTGTTAAACTAAACATGAGTTCATAAAGTATCCTTAACTCTTAATTCATTACCACAAGGATATTCTAACCTCTTACCCTAATTTATCTGTAACTTTCCACTTTAACAGTGGGAAACATGACTGTATTCACTTAATCCTCTATTGTCTTAAACTTTCATTTGTATATTTTATTAAAAATGAAAAATTTTATTAAAAAGTAAATGAAAACTTTAACTCTCTATTTTCAGTATAATATATAACGGTTTCAGAATTGTTAGCAGGCATCCCTGTGGGATATACCTTTATATAAGCTATTTTGCCTTTAGTTTTCCAGAGGTACTTATCTGGAACATTTCCCTCCCACTCTTTTCAGAGATATTGTTTCATGCATTTATAATACAGTTAGATTCTTCTGTCACATTCTGCATTCCATCCTGGAGTCCTCCTACCCATCTTAGATTTCCTAAATGATTTTTAAAAGATTCATGTACATTAAATTTCACTCTGTGCTGTAAAGTTCTGTGGATTTTGACAATGTAAAGTCTCATGTGTTAATCATTAGATTACTGTACTGAATAGTAGTAAACTGCCCTAAAATATTCCTGTGTTTCACCTATCTTACCCTTTCTTTCCTCATTTCAAACTCCTGACAACCACAAATTTGTTTACCATCTCATTAATTGTGCCTTTTCTAGAATACAAATAATTGAAATCATTATGGTATGTAGATTTTCTATATTGGCCTCTTTCACTGGCAATATGCATTTAAGATTATTTCATGTTTTTTTGTCTTGAAAGTTCATTCCTTTTTATGACTGAGAAGTGTTCTGTTACATAGATGGGCCACAGTTTGCTCTCTTATTTACTTCTAGGTTTTAGCAATTATGGATAAAGTCTCTATAAACATACCCAGAGATATTTTCTTTGCAGACATTATTTTTCAAATAGTTGGATAAATAAAGTATGATTGCTATATTATATACTGAGTGCATTTACCTTTGTAAGAAATTGCAAAATGCTATTCTGAAGTGGTTATACCATTTACTTTGCTACCAACAAACCTTACCAGCAGTTAGTATTGGCAGGTTTTATTTTTTAGTTATTCTAAGGGATGGGTGATGATATTTTATTGTTTTAATTTGCAGCTCCCTAATGTCAAATGATGATGAGCATTTTTCATATGCTATTTGCTTTCAATATATCTTCCTTAATGCAGTATCTAGTCAGACATTCTGCATGTTGTTTAAATTGGGTTATTTTCTTATTACTCAAGTTATTTCCCTTTATTTTTAAAGTAAATTTAAAAATCTGGTTGATAACTATATATTTGAAGAAATTAAAAATTACCCCACATACATTTTATCCTTTCATTTAAAAAAATCACAGATGAAACAGTTCATCTTTAAATTGGTTATTTATGTGATGATGTGAAATTTTAAACATGCATCTACCATTTATGAGCACTTACCCTATGTTAGGAAATGCATTAAATTTGTTGTTTATATCAACTTTCAACTTAAATTTAATTCTCATAACAACCTAATAAAGGTGGAAACGTGTTCCCCCCATTTTAAAGGTGAGGGAATCTCAGGGGAGGAGCTCATCTCTAAGCTCCTATGCCATGCTGTCTGATAGACAATATATTGGGTTGTCAGAAAAGTCATAATGCAATTTTTTTCTATGTTTTTCAAAGAAAAAATACGTCTTGACTTTTCCAACAGTCTGTTATTTTAAAATGGGAGGAACTAAGGTTTGTTTTCTTACACAGCTAGTTTAAAGTCTATTTTAAATTTAATTGTTAGCACATTTAGAAGCAAATTCCAGAAAAAAGTCCATTTATATTGAATTATTCAGATATAGTTACAAACCTCAAATTTACTTAGCTTTATGTGAGAAAACATTCAGGTGACTGAATTGAGGCTTACATTTCCCCCTATGTCTTTACATTTAAATTTATTTCACCTCAATTTTTTAAAGATTTATTTAATCAGCATGTGAGAGTTGGGGTTCAGGCCAGATTTTGGGTGGGGGAGAGGATTGACCAGAGACAGACAGAGTGGGGACCAGAACAGGCAGATTGACTGAAATACACTGCTGAGAGGAGCAGCGGGCAAGACAGGAGAGGTCTGCTACACTATGTGGGTCCCCTCTGTGGCCTGGGATCAAACTCATACAGCAGTGGCTGCTGATAGCTCCACAGTGCTGAGATTTAACCCCTGATCCACCAGGGAAGCCTCCTTACCTCAATTTTTTTTTTTTTGAAAAACAGTTTTTCTTGAAAGTGGGCAAAATATAATGCAATAGTCAAATAAGGCTGCTTCTCCCTACCCAACATTGGATCAGACAAATACCATATCAGAGTCATCTGCTTTATTATTTGATAGGTATTAACAAAAAGAATTCCTACAGACAATTAGAATCATGACCAAATTGGTCTTCAAAAACAGTAGTGCAGTCGCAGCTGGTGACTGACTGTGAACCTGGCAGTGAGCAGGCAGCATAGGACTGGCTGTTCCACCAAGCTGGCTCTCCTCCAGGGAGCTGTCAAGTAGTCAGGTTCCCACAGTGCCAAGCACAAGGCAGGTGGAGAAAGGTTCAAGGTTCTGTTCTGTAGCATTGATGACACACAGGTTGTGTGTCAGGAAACAAGACCAGCACCTCTGTGGGTCCTGAGGAGCAAAAGGAGTGGAATTCCTGCTTTACAGGAGGACTATTCTGGTGGGGTGGAGGTCGTAAGAAATTGTTACTGCTCTTCATTTCTCACTGCCTGGTTTCTGAGAATAAGGAGTTTGCAGAGCCCTCTGGGGGAAATAGAGGACTGAGACATTTTCATTTTGAAGACTTATAGTGTTTTTCTCTAAAGATAGTGTTTGCAACAAACTTAAAAATTACTTATAAATTTTTTTTACTTAAAAATTGTTATACTTAATGTTTTTAGATCTTGAAAATTAATGCTTTTAATATGCAGAAATGAAATGAAGTATAACTGTGGCACTTAGATAAATACATAAAACTCATAAGATTTAGAAGAAAAATAAAGCTGGCTATAGCATATGAAAAAAATAGTCTCAAATCATTAGTATCATACCTCCTGGACACTGGTATAAATACACATTCCCAGGCTGCCACCTCTACTGGATTGGACTCTTTGGGGGGTGAGGCCCAGGAATTTGTATTCTCTCAAGTTCTCCACGTGATTTTGAAGCATTTTAAAATGTGTGAAGCACTGCTTTAGAAATACTGAACCACAGTACTTCCTACTAAGTTTTGAGTATAATGCCCACCTGATCAATCACAGCAGTTAGAAACCAACAGTGAAGATCCTGGGCACAGTGAGGAAACATAAAGAGAGCTGACCTTAACCTGCCAGACAGACAATGGCAACTAAGCCGGGAAAGAATAAAAGTGTAAACCCACAGATGAGCAGTTCCTTGATACCTGGGGCACTCTTAAGAGGAAAAAAAAACAAAAACGTTAAGTGTCATGAAAAAGAAAAAAAAAAAACCAAACAGATGGGAGCAATATAAACCAATGGAGACTGCCCTGGGAGTGGACAGGCAGGTCACCCATTTTAAAGAAGGAACAGGTAGTTCTTTTGTGCAAAGCCCTATACAGTGGCAAGGAAGCAGTAATGTGATTGAGGGAAAAGCATTCCAGGCAGAAGGAATAGCCAGTGTATAGACCCAAGTCTTGGAATGTGTCAGGTGTGTCTGAGGAGAGCAAGAAGATCAGAAGAAGAAGATGAGATCATAAAGGTAAAGCAGAAGCAGGCATGCAGGGCCTTTTTGGTCATTCTTAGAATTGTATCTTGTACTCTGAGTGACCTATGGAACCATCTGTGTATTGGAGGAGAGGATTGAAAAAAAAATTTACTATGCTATTAATGTCTAATGAACTAATTATAGACAGAGTTGGTTATGGGTGAAATGTTTAATGTTACATGATGAAAGTATTTTTCTTCCACTCCTAACTGGACATCTTTGTGACTTTTTATAATGATTTCCTGAGAAGGTTGTGTTTCAGTTCTAAAACAGGAATGGAGGAAGAACGCATGCTTGAGATGGGAGGGGAAAAAAAGTTGAATGAATTACTGTAGATTTTGCGGGGTTAATGAGAAGAATAAATGACAGAGACGTTGACTCTGGGAATTTCCTTTGCAGTCAGGCAACTAATACTTTGTTTTGTCAGTGTGAGTAAATATTTAGAGCTGAGAAGCCCTTTGAATGTGGTAGCAGAGATCTGTCTTATTCATGTTTCCTCTTTCCTGGCATAGATTAGGACATTGTGTAGAATTTTAAAAAAATTCTGCATTTGTGGAATGGAGTTAGAAAGTCACTTTTCACAGGAAACATTTCATTTTGAAAAAAATTTTTAAGTTTAGAATGTATGTCTTAAGATGATTCTGACATATATCCTTTCAGGCCTTTTTCCAATATGTGTGTGTGTGTGTGTATGCACACACACATATATGTGCACATATAACCTACATATCTCCTTTCTTGGGATGCAAACAAGGTCACATTTCTTTTTAACTGTTGAAGTTAGCAAGAAGTCCAGAAATGTTTCTTTATGTTCTTATCCTACCCCACAATAGTCCAAGAACCCCAGGATTTTCATAGTCAAAAGGGATCATTTCTATTTCCAAAAATGAGAGAAATAAAGAATATGAAGGATCTGAATCTGACCAGTCCATGATCATTGACCCTGCCCCATTTTCTGCTGCAGGAACCTTTGTCACCATTCCTCTGTGTCAGTGATAAAAATACTTTCTCCCATAGAATCTGTTGCATCCTGGTCTACTGCTGCAGTTATCACCCTGCTGGAAGAGCTTTTTACAGAGGTCATAGCAGTTCTTAAAGGAAGATGAAGCTCATTCTCCCAGTTTTAGTTTCAGCTAGTAGCATATTACACTTGGCCTTCCAAGTTGCTCTAGTAATTTCCAGAGCCCATCCACCCTTCCATGATGAGTAGATAAAGGCAAGCTTCCAATTTTAGCTGTAAAGTGGCCCATATCCTATCAGGCAATAGGCTTGGTATTTCCCTTTCATGGTATCTTAAGTTCTCCTTGGGCACTCGTATTGTCCATATATCAGCACTTCATTTGGGTTCATCTCAATTCATCAACTAGATTCTAACTATGTTGAACCTCAAAAGAAAAAATATCTTGTTCTCTTCTTCCTTCCCAGTAGATACCTCCCCACCTTACAGTACTAGAATTAAGTAATCACTCAATAGCTTCTGAAGAAATGAAGAACAAGATTAAAAAAAAAGTCTTTGTAATAGATCCCTGTTTCTACTTTAATAGAGAAGCAAGTGGGTGATTGTAAAAAGCAGCTCCCTTTAGGTTAACAAACAAAAAGTGCTATAGATCCACAGCACACAGCACACCATGAGTACTCAGCTTAGAGCGAGATCACTAGGTGCATTCAAATTTTGGCTTTATTTCTTGAAATTGGGCCTGGCATTTTATCTTCTGTGCCTTACTTTTCTTGATTTGTAAAATGGAACTATGATGACAAAAATATATATGTTTTATAGCTTTTTTACCCAAGGGATATTACATAAATTATGCAGCAAACAAGTACACCTCTTTTTTTTTGCAAAAACAGGATCACATGAAACTTAATTTTCTTTATAAAGGAATTATTTCTATATTTTTAGGTATAGAACTTTTTAACAGATTTGTTTAGATAAAAACCATGATATTTATCAATTTGATTTTCTTAATTAGGATAGTATGCTTTGTTCCAAGAAGGATTTAGTTCATTTTTATTCATATCTTTAAACATAATTTTTGTACATGTAAGTAAGTATTCCAAAATGTTTACCACCGCTTTGTCAGTGCTGCCTCTTAACAGCTTTTGAAGTGAGGGAGGTTCCAGTCATCTTGTGATACAGGTTGTAGAGGCCAAGTAGCCATAGTCACTGAACCAGGAATGGGTTGTCCTTTTGACCATATGGATTAATCACCATAGTTGCACCAATCACCTTGAACTTGAAGATCAATAAATAGCTAGCATAGTGTCCTAAGACAACAAAATCTCATATGCTGTAGCTATACAGGGTAAGTTAAATCAAGTCAGAAAAGTGACTTTGACCTGGGAATTCTCAAATTGTGGTTTTCCAGACTAAATGGTCTTCTTTGAATAACTGATTATCTGTATCACTGCTTTTAATCATGGACTAGTATTAAAATGACCATCAAATAAATGCTTCTAAAAATATAATTGAAAATACTGTCCATGATGTCATACACGAATAATTTTATGATCCTTTGAATGGCAGACTCAAGATTGGGATGGAGGGAAGTTGTCTTTTTTTTCCTGTGAAATTACATATTGATTTATGTTTAAGATGATGAGAATAATATAACCTACTAGACTTTGAGTACCAAGATAATAAGAATTACTTTTGGCTCTGAGGTGCAATAAAAATTTCCTGTACTCTATCTCCTTATTCTTTATTTCAAATGTCCCCCTGATTTGCATGTTATTACAAATGGTTCTAACTTATTGCTGTCTCCTGCCTTCTAAATATAACTACTCTCTATAGCATGTAAATTAGTGTAGAGTTCATCTGAGGGGAAAATTGCCACTTTTTTCTTAGAGTTCAAATTTATAAAGCCATAATTTTAATACTATAGATAGCATTTGACTTTCAGCATGCTATCACCAATGAAAATTTAATCTGGTGCTATGAATTCTCTTGTTTCTAAAAATGCTTCAGCAGGAAAATGAAAGAATCAGTATAAATAATGAACCAGTTCATGAATATCAGTTTTAGAAAATCCCAGGCTTATAAGTTTTTCTAGTCATGATAACATTGTATTAAGAATACTGTTATTAGTCGTATCAGCTCATTGGTAGCATTAATAAGCTTCCATTTTGTACAGAATGAGGATTTTACAGATTTCCTTACAAGGGAGTACCTTTAAGTTACATGAGATCCATCAGGGTGCCACATTCCATCTGGACACAGTTGTTCAGAATATACCATTGATGAGCTGAAAATTAGGAGGAATTGACAAATAGAGCTTTCAAAATATCATTTCATTGCAAAAATATAAATGTCTCCACCATGTAAAATGTAGTTCTATCCCTAAATTAGTTATTTAGTTGGAAAGTTACTGGTAGTTCTCCCTTTGCATCTAGTTCAAATACAAGCAAATAACTTCAGAGGGTATGTGAGAGTCCAGTAAGTGAGAGTTCTGACAGTATTTGGGAAATTAAGTTTTCTGTAATATTCTATTTGCATTATCACCACTGATATGTAATAGTAACATCTGAAATGTATAGGGTGCTGATTAGGTACTAGGTACTTTGTGTCTGTTATATTTCTCACATTTAATTTCATCCAATGATTCTCAACCCATGGCCATTATACCCCCTGGAAGGTCCTTGGAAATTTCTGGAGACAGATTTGATTGTCATAATTGGAGGAATTATCTGTTGTTCTATTGGTATCTTTTGGGTAGAAGCTAGAGATCCTACAATGCACAAGGCGCTGCCCCCATCAAAGTATTATTCAACTTCAAATGTCATTGGTGCTAAGGTGGAGATACCCTGACTTATTCATTCAACAACCCTATGAGGTGGGTATTGTTATCAGAAAGGAGAATAAGACACAGAAAGGTTATTATTATCATTATCAGAAAGGAGAATAAGGCACAGAAAGGTTAAGTAACTTACCCAATACCACATTGCTAAGGAAGTTATAATGCCAGAATCAGAATTTGACTCTATATTGCCTCGAAATATAAACTCTTTATTATACTCTGAAACCTTCTTCAGGGAACTTGGATGACCACAGAAGATTCTATGTTCTTGAAAGATGGGCAACCTGCCTTATTCTGTATACCTACCTGCCTTAGCAGTGTGTTCTTGTTAACTGAAAAATTAATATTAATGTGTTTCCTATCTTGAGCATCCTCAGATTTCTCCTTTAGGATGACATTTAAACATTTAGGTCAGTAACCCCAAGAGAAAAATTATTATTTGTATAAATTGTATTACTAAATAAGAAGTTGAAAACAGAAGACATAGTTCCTATTGCCAAGGAAGTTATGAAGAAGTGTTATATGTGTGTATAAATAGATATGCCTCCATGTATGTCTGTCAATAAGCAGAATTGTCAGACTAAGCATAACATTGGATGCAGTAAAAGTAGTGATAATCTGGCATATTCATGTGCCAGGACACCTATCTTTGGGTTTGAAACACCTTTCTAAGATTATAATGTGTATTTGCACCGCATCAAATACTGTGTTATGTATTTGATGTTATGTATTTGCCTTGCTGCTCTTACCCTTGTAGCTTAGGTATTTTTATAAGCAGAACCAGCCTGTGCACATGAAACAAAGTCTTGCCTTTCTTTTTTGAAGAGCCTTTCTTTCATGTGGGATGACTTTTTGTTTCCTTCTATTTTTTAGTACAGTCTTGATTACTGCCTGCTTGTCACCCTTAAAGTCCATTTTTAGGAAATAAC
Organism: Galemys pyrenaicus; assembly: GCA_019455555.1. NCBI lineage: Eukaryota > Metazoa > Chordata > Mammalia > Eulipotyphla > Talpidae > Galemys > Galemys pyrenaicus. Next base: position 781,407 of record JAGFMF010011425.1, on the reverse strand, counting down.
ATGATACACAGATGAAGCATCATGCATTTTTGCTCTGGTGATATCTAATGGTGAATCTTCAGTCACCTGATAGTGACTAATGTGGAACAGCTTGGTTCATAAGCTTTTATTTATTGAGAGCATTTGAGGAGGCACATGACACATTCCTGAACACATAGTAGGTGCTAAATAAATTATGTCACACAATTTATATACCCATGTTTATAGAGGCATTACTTACAATAGTTAAAAGTCAGTTGTCCACCAATAGATTAATGGATAAGCAAATTGTGGTATGTACGCACACAAACACAATTAACTATTTAGCATTGATTCTCAAAAAGGAAAGAAATTGTGCAACATATTGACAAACTTAGGACTGTAGGCTAAATGAAATAAGCCAGTTACAAAAAGAAAAATACTGTCTACTTATATGGGTTACTTATGAGTAGTCAAAAATCTTAAAGACAAAGTATAATGGCTTGGAAAGGGTTGGAAGGTGGGGAAGAGTGAGGAGTTACTGTGTAAAATGGGTGTAGTGGCTCAGTTATAAAGATGAAAAGAGTTATGGGGATGGGTGATGGTGATGGGTGCATAAGCATGTGAGTGTATTTAATATTACTGGACTGTACACTTAAAATGATTAAGATGTCAAATTTGTTGCATGCATTTTATTACAATTTAAAAAAGGCCACACAGATGGCCACCTAATCACCTATATTTAACATCAATTCTGCTTAAAACATCAGGAAATTCTGAAGGGGAACCTGTATAGTGGTTTAGTAGTTGGGATCAGGCAATGACAACAGATAGTTTAGGTTCACATATCAGTTTTCTCTTATTTTTAGTTATACATTGGAAAATTACTAAATTTTCTATACCTCTGTTTCTTCAGCTTAATATATAGATAATATAAATTTATCTGTGCTAAAAAATATTTAGACAAGGCAAAGCATGCTATATTCTTTGCATAGTGCCTGGTATAATTGGGTAAGTGTTCACAGATGTAGGCTATTATACTATAATAAGATTTTATGAATTTATATTTGAGTAGCTTATATAGAATAGCTTCACTATTATTACTACCTTCCATTCTCATCCTGGCGTATTCTCTTTCCTACCCCTAAACATTTCAAGCCACATTTATGACTGTTAGTCATGTATTTGTACACTTTCCTGATGTGCACATCTCCGTGCCCAAATCAGGTATATACCTATGTGCGAATCTTGAACATCATGTCTCAATTAGTTGATTTATTTATGTCTGCTAAGAGTGTTAACATTCTGAATAATGGTAAAATCTTATGTAAGCCAAGAAAAATAATCTTTAAAGATAAAAATCTAGGGTGTTCCTATGTATGTGCATGTGCTTAAAATGGAATATTATAATAAATTTCATTTATTAAAAATATGTAACTCCAGTATCACTGTTTATAAATTTTTATTTTCGGTATTATTTTCAACAAGTCTAGCAGTTAAGATCTCGTGAAACTAAGGTAAGAAGACAGTATAAGTGGTAGTGTATAAATATGTGAGGGATGATTTTATTAGAAACAATATTACAAACAGATAGTAATAATAGTTTAATATTAGCCCTGAGTTTGAATTTTATCTCTACCATTATAGGCATTTACTTAACTTCCCTTGTTAGTTTCCTCAAGTGAAAATTAGGAGAATAACATCAGTTTACCTGTAGTTATATAAGGTCTGCATGAAAATTAGATGATGCCTGAAATAGTAATAACCAAAAATAAAAAAAGTGACTTTTATTTAAGCTTTGCAAAAGAAGGAGAAATGTTTGGTGTCTTTACATCATTTGATCAGCTTCTATGAACTTCTTTGGAGCTTAATTCTTAATCCCTTTATTACCACTTGTTCTTTGATAAGAGGAACTGACTACCAGTTCATTTCAAAGTATGTGTATTATATCTGATGGCTCACACTAGCAGTTAGAAAGCAAACAATGGAGTGGAGGTGGGGAAATGGATGGAGTGGGTTTAATCACATACCTGGGAAAAGTCAATAATGGAGGCTGAGCTTCAAATTTTATGTCATACTGGAAAGAAGAAAACATTGGACAGGATTTGAAGCAATGGATCATGAATTAGAAATACTGATGTTCTTTCCCGGTATCTAACTCTGCAGTTGGGTTTATTTCTTTGTTCTTAATTTCCCTACCATTAAACTTTAGGATAATAAAATTCATATTTTTATACAACTTTAAGATAGAAAAAGTTGAAATGCAAAGTGGAGCTATAAAAACCTGCTGAATGAATTCATTAAATACATGTCCTTGTCTTTCTGTTATGAAATGCACACTTTATTTGTACTGTATTTGGGTGATCACAAGTCAACAACCAGGAAATTAACCAGTAAGTATCCTTGCCTTCGAAGTGAGGCAATAAAGTAATCAGACTAAAATTTTTACTTTCATCTGAAATTTTCACTTTAAACTCAATGTGCTCTAGCCTTTACAATAGACTAAAAGCTTGGCTCTTTAAGAATCATCACACCGAGTCAACAATTCACGAACCAAAAACCTCAGAAGCTAAGGTGCCCACACCTGAAAAAGCTTAGATGTCCTCAGAGAGTTGAAGATGGCGTTTCTGTGAGTCAAGTTGGGGTTAACACGCTTCCTTCACTTCAAAGGCAATCTGGATTCCTTGCAGTGCATTAGTCAAGATGTTTTGCCTAACGAGACTAGGAAATGTATAGGAGGGCGGGTTAGTTTACACACTGTTCACCTGTCATAGTCAATAACACGCACTAAAGCCTTCCTTAAAAACTCAAGTCGGACTGAAAATCTTAGGAAAGATAATGATAAAATCCTGGGCGGGTAATGGAGAAAGCAATAACATATCTTGTCTGTTTATAGGATTTTACCACCATACTCGGAATTTACCTAAGCATGAAAGTAACAAAGTAGGTTCTTCCTCCTACGCTCAAAGGAAGCGCTACGGCGAACACATCGCGCTCGGGCGGCGGAACTTCCCGGCGCTCTAAGTCTTCGTTTTGATACGAGAGACATATTTTCGTTCCTCTTCAAAATGCACCTTGCGAACGTTACGAGTTCGACGAGAATCTCGGGAAAGGGAGGAGGAAGGCTCCGGGAAGGCGGCGGCGGCGTGCTCCCGGCGAGAGGAGGGTCCAGGCGGCTCCTTCAGGGGAGTTTCTGCTCCGGCGGGCGAGTGACTCCTGTGCTAGGTCGTCGGGGACTGTACCTGGAGAGCGGCCGTGACTGTCCCCCACCTGCGGACTGGGCCGGCTGAACGGTAGGAACGCAGACCTGGAAGGAGAGCGCGCGAGGGAGGAAAACTGGGAGTCAGAATCTGGAAAGGGAGGGAAGGAGCTGTCGGGGTGCGGACGGGAGGTGCGGAGGGGGTGGAGAAAGCCGCTAGAGCAAAATTGCGGCCGGACCAGGCTGCGCCCGGCTATTTTAACCTGCGCTGCGGAGGCGGGGAAGTAGCACAAGGAAAGGGGAGGTGTGTGGAATAGGGGTGGGTGGGTGTAGTTAAGAGCTAGTGACATCACGGCAGGTCAAAGAAAAAGGGGCGAGCGGCAGGAACCGAGAAGAGTAGGGAGTTTGGCTTTAGGAGCTCAAGAGCCCAGCCTGCCTCAGCAGGGACCTGGGTGCCCCCAGAGACCATGCAGAGGTCGCCTCTGGAAAAGGCCAGCGTGATCTCCAAACTTTTTTTCAGGTGAGAGGGTGTCCAACCGAGCTGTGGAAGGACAAGTGCCCTCGAAAGAGGAGGGCCTGTGTATGGACTAGGTTTTGGGAAAAGAGGAATAGTTTTGATTTTTTTTTTTTTTTAAAGATACCATATCAGTCATGGTTAAGGAAGAGAAGGCGAATTTTTGTAGAATAAAATAGAAAACATTTAAAAGGGTGGGGGGGGGGAGGAAGCAATTGTTTGAATAGAGAACTGTCTACTTGTAATTGAAAATTATACTCTCAAGACTGAAATTGATGCTGTGTAGTTGTTTTCTTGGATTTTTCGAAGAAATATATGAGTTATAAACTTGTTAATGACAAACACTTCCATGCTGCTTGTTGATTTGATTTTCCCTTCATGCCATTGAACCACAGATGTCTTCTGGGCACACATACAGCAGGTGTGAGGCCTGCATGTAGTAGGGGCTCAGAAAACATTTGTTGACAATGTTGAGCTTTTCATGGAGAGGAGTGAAGTGAGTAATTTGTATTTAAATAAAGTATTATTATGATGATTAAATCTAACCACTACATGTCAAACTTCTATTAATCTTCCTTTTTTACAAATGAAAACAAATCCTTTAAAATATCTATTTAAAAATAAAATAGATTTCTGCCAGCTACAGATTTAAAGAGGGGCCTCAAAGTTATCATGGAAATGTGAAACCATTGGAATGGATTCTGAGGTTATTTCCAATTGACATTTAATAAGTGTGCTTTTATCCTACTTTGCATGCGATGAGACATAAAGCTTGCAAACTTAATCTAATGAGATTTTAAAATTAGAGTCTAAATTCAGTCTTAGGCAAAGTGTAATTAGATGTAGCATTTCATATTTGAAGTGTTCTTTGGATACTGTATCTACTTTGTTCTTGTTATACTTGATGTGAATGAATGAATAGGTCTAGCTCTCTCATGGGATATTACTTGACTCATAATTATCCAATGAATCAGCATACTCAGGTATCAGAAAAGTCAGATATATTATAAGTATTCCCATGTATGTGTGTAAAGGGGGTCTTGCTTTCACATCTTTCTGTGTTTTATTCATGTTTAGTAAACCTGGACCTCAGGTGCTAAGGAGTGGTCATTGGCCATTGAAGGAGAGCTCCTCCCTGTGGCTGCAAGACTTTGCTCTTTGGAATCATCACCTTTTGTGTTGATGTCTAAATCACTTTTTGTTACTCCATCTATAAAAATTGGATTATCTGGTGAACTCTTTTCCTTCTACTTAGGAAATGTGAATTGATAAAATTTGTAAATCCTTTGGCAGAGTGCTGTGGGAACGTAAATGTGAATCAGTTTTAAATGCAATTTTCAGAAGAATGACTATTCCATAGCTACTTCTAAATACTAAGTATATCTAAGTAAATCTACATACTAAATTTAAGGTATCTTATTGTTTATTTAAATTAAATCATTATTGATCTGTCAGAGTACTTTCTTTTTAAAGCAGATCACCTTATACATTTTAATACAGTTTAAAAAATGCTTCAGGTTGATTTGTTTAAAAAAAAAAAGCAAAGGTATTATAACAACTACTAAGTTTGTTAAGATCATACTTATTCCTGTTCTCCAAACTACTTCATAATAAGTTGCTCTAAGAATAGGTGTAATAATAAAAAAAATAAAACCACTCAAGTTCCTACTATTTATAGGAACTGACCGCTACTTCAAGTACCATTTATTAGAAACTTCCTTCTGGGTTGTAATTCTGAAAGAAAAAGAAATTTCCAGAATTTCTACAGTCAACTTGACAGTGGCCAGAGGTTAGGCTTTAGATCCAGAGTGTTTTAATTCAAATCCTGGACCTGCTACCTATTAGCTGTGTGACCCAAGAAAAGTCCCTTAACCTCTCTGTGTTTGTGGGAGCTGGCCTTTAAAATTTGACCTTTAAAGTCTTATGAAAGATCTTATGAAAATTTAGTATAGGTAATAGCTTATCTAACGTGATTTTATCATATATACGGAAAAAATTCGTATACTGATACTTTAAGTACCTTAGAATTTAACTTTCCGAATGTGATGCCTTCAGTTTCATAAAGGAGTAAAGTTGTCTGGATTATACTTTCATTGTATAATAATTGTAAAGTATCTCTTTCAAGTCAGTTGGAATTGCTTCTAAATGACTTTTGACTACATCTCAAAATCAAAATCACCATAAAAGTATAAAGATTTTTCAGTATAATTTGTTGACAATCAAGTGCTACTTGAATTTAGGTGTTATCATTCAAAAAATGCATTGCAACTTCTAAAGATATTTTCTTTCTTTTTTTTTTTTTCAAAGATTTATTTATTTATGCTTATAAGCACTGGGATACAGGCCAGAGGTGTAGGGGGGTGAGAGGATTCACCACAGAGAGCAGGGAGCAGAACAGGCAGATCAACAGAAGTACACTGCTGAGGGGAGCAGCGGGGAGCAGCGGGCACAGCAGGAGAGGTCTGCCACACCATGTGGGTCCCCCCCCTGGCCGGCAGCAGGGATTGAACTCGTGCTGCAGTGGCTGCGATCTGCTTCATAGTGCGTTGCTTAACCCACTGCGCCACCAGGGGAGGCCCTCTAAAGATATTTTCTAATGAAGAGAAGTATAACTGCTCTTAGCAACTGAAGATAATTTAGATTGTGAAAATTTAAATGCTTTCTTAATTTTGCTTGGGTTTACGTCAAGCATAAACTTTGAGAGACATCTGAACTGTCAAATTGCTTATGTAAATATGTATAAATATGCATCTATATTTACAAACATAATCTAAAAGACTTCTCACTTAAAGAATAAACTTTTGTATCGTGGAATACAAGTATGTTAACTTATAACTTTTATGCATTAGGATGTGTTTTAGAACTTTAACATGATATATATCTGCATAGAATTTGTTTCATATGGCAGTGGTATTGATTTACAAATGTTTACATCAGCAGAGATAGTGCTTCTTGATTTTAAGCAATTTTCCAAGCTAACATTTTCTAATAACCTATATGGTAGTTATTCCATTTCTTCTATATGTTTTTTTATGTCCTAAATTTTCATTATTCTATTTATTTATTAGAATGCGTATCAGACATGTTATCATGTCTGATAACACAGTTTGAATTTGGGAATGGTATGAAACCAGAAATCTAGAGCTATACTTGAAAAATTGTATGAGCTAACAGAATACAAGTGTACAGTGCTATAGGACTGGATATAGGGGTCACAAATGTACTCCAGAGATAAGTCTCAAATAAGAGCAAAGAATAAGTAATGTTAAGTTAGAAAGTGGGAATTCAGCAAAGAATTGCATATTGTTAAGTCAGGCTAATAAGATAATGTAAGACATTTCTTGTAATTATTAAACACAAAGTAATGAAATGTTTTTAAATAAATACACCAGAATTTATACCTCAGAATGGATGTGATAGTTAAAAATAGCCATCATAGAAAACCAGACTCTTATTACAAACATTCTTCCTTTGATCATAATATTTTTGTATCTCTCATTATGGAATTATCTTTAAAAGCAGTATATAAATTTCTTCTCATAAATATATAGTAGCTTCAAGACTTTTTTAGTCATTCTATCACTATAGCTTGCTTTAGATTCAAAAACATATTACCCAGCCTGATCACATGTGCGTCTAAATAACTTTTGACTGTATCTCAAAATCAAATCTACTCTGTAAGCATAAAGACTTTTCAGCATAATTTGCCTTGTTAACAGCCAATTGCTACTTAAGTGTAGACATTATTATTCCAAAAGGTATTGCAAACTCAAAAGGAATTTCCTAATGAAGAAAAACATAAGTACTTTGAGCAAGGGAAACTTTATTACAGTAATATATACTCAAAACCCATAAAGATGACTATTATGAAGAGACCCACACTTATTTGGTTATATACATTAATGGTATGTTGTAAAAATATCCATCACAGTGACTTTAACATTTTGCTTAAATGTTTGCAAGGCATGAGGAAATCTAAAATTATGGCCGTTGCAACCATTTTTGAACTTTTTTGGGAGTATTCATAGAAACGTTGCCAAGGGAGGCTAGTTACTTCTAGCCCTGTCCTTATCAATATATTAGACTTGTCTCTCAGACAAGGCTTGAACACTGACAAATGATGGCTCCCTGCACCAGTCCCCTATCCATTCATTTGCCTTTTGCTGGCTTTTTAAAAATGATATAGTTGAGTTTTTACCTTGAGATGTGTTATTTTTGCGTTTCATTGGTTTAACTCTAAGTTTAAAAAGTACATTCTCTGCATCATCTGACTAAAATTATAGCTATGTATATTTTACATAGTATATATGTAACTACTTAATTGGTTTTTAGTTAATTTTGCATGTTTTGAAATTCCTCCTTGGTTTTAAAATGTATTACAGTGGTTTTTATATACTAGTTGAACTTACTGCTTCCTTGACTCAAGGAGTGTTCTTACATACTTATAATGTAATATAGCTTTATTGTTTAATTCCTTCTCAAGAGAGGAGTACAATGTATTTTTCTTAACTGCTTCATCAATATTTTATGTTTGGTACGACAATCAGAATGTCCCTCAGAGCCAACTGTTAGCCACATTATGGTTTCCATTTATGTTTTGTGGGAGAGTGTAGGACTTACTGTCAGATTATTCAATGCATAATGTTGAAATTTGTTTAAAAAACCTTAAGTGAGCACGGCCATAAATGTATTTTAGTGTTAGTATTGTTTCATCGGAACCTGTAGTTTCAGTGTGATAGAGCTATAGCATAAGTATGGGATTACAAAACCATCAGGGAAGGGTGTTAACCATTTAGCATGCAGCTATATGTTTGTTAAATATTTAAAAACAACTGTGAGTCAGCAGCAATTTTGTCAATTTTGACTGCACTGATTTCTCACATATCTGTGTAGGGTATGCTTCCCTGAAGAAAAATCCATGTGATGTAATGAGGTCAGGAGATCATGATTGGGGTTTAGTTGTTTGGGGACCCCAATTGAAGGTTAAATTTATGAGCGTGTTGCATGCATTTTTACTGAACCAAATATTACAATCTTATGTGCTTCTTTTCTGGCTTCTAAGAATTTGCCATATGGTTGTTTCAATGTGAATAAATATTATGAGGATTATAAAATTGCTTTACTATTGAACTTTGTGTCAGAAGAATGCTTAGGCTTCTTAGCAAAAAAGCTCTAAAAGTTCAACTTGATTGCTTGATGTTGAGAATGAATATATTATCGTAGAACTCTGAAATGTCTAGTTTTCACAGCTGTATCCAACTTGTTTTTTTTTTTTAAGATTTATTTATTAATGCATACAAGAACTGGGGTACAGGCCAGAGGTGTGGGGGGTGAGAGGATTCACCACAGAGAGCGGGGAGCAGAACAGGCAGATCAACAGAAGTACACTGCTGAGGGGAGCAGCGGGCACAGCAGGAGAGGTCTGCTGTGCCATGTGGGTCCCCTCCCTGGCCAGTGGCAGGGATCGAACTCGTGCTGCAGTGGCTGTGGTTTGCTTCATAGCGTGTTGCTTAACCCACTGCGCCACCAGGGAGGCCCTGTATCCAACTTGTAAGGCTCGTCAAGTTTGCTGTTTTTGCTGCCGCTCCATTTGCTTATTACTATTTTTTGACATTAATGAATATCTCAAATTGTAAAACCCTAGATGTTAGAGCCTTTTATGACTTGTTTAGTCTAGTATGCAGACTATTTCAAGACTTCTACATTTAGTTGTTTAGTAAATATTTCTTTTGATAAAATGACTCTATGGTGAGTGAATCTATAGACCCATGGATATTGTGGAAAAATGACCCTCAACAGTCCTGTAATGCAGCATCATTCTGATAAGAAAGGGTCAAGGCAAGCAGGTCTATGGATAGACTTTTAATACTTATGACAATTATTCTATCAACTTTTCTCATGTTCCTTTAGGGTCAGGCCCTAACCTTTGTGGAATAGCCTGTTTGCTGATGCCTTGCTTGTAGGATAAAGAAATGGTTTGAATATTTCTGGTGAGTTCTTATTGTTAGGTCTTAGCCCTGAAATTGGGCTTTACCCTGATATAATCAGAGAATTCTATAAGTTAATTCAAGGAGCTAGATCAGAGAGTATTTCCTTTATAGGTCATGATTCATGGCAGTTTGAAGGATGCCCTCATTCATTTACTCATCACCTTCTGTATTTCACGTGAGTCACTAAGAATATCAAGATGGACATAAAGATTTGGTATTGTATTCAAGGAAAAGTTCTATGAAATCCAAAATCTCAAGGGTTATTGGAATAGTCAACAGCGGCATCTGATCCAGTCTAAGGCTGATCAAAGAAGGCTTACTGGTGGAATCCTTTAACAATCCTGAAGGAGATTTTTCAAGACAAAGAGTGTGGGCACAAGTTAGGAACCTGCAGACTTGAGTGTAGAAGCAAGAGTGAGCATCTGTTGGGAATTCAGAGACATTCTCTGTCACTGCAGCGTAGATATAGACAGAGATTTAAGGAAGATGGATCTGATATTCTTTTTTAAAAAAATATTTATTTATTTATGCATATAAGAGCTGGGTTACAGGCCAGAGTTGCAGGAGGTGGGAGGATTCACCAGAGATAGAATGGGGAGCAGCACAGTTAGATCAACTGAAATACACTGCTGAACGGAGTAGTGGGCGAGGCAGGAGAGGTCTGCTGCACCATGTGGGTCTGCTCCCAGGCTGGGGATTGAACTCATGCTGCTGTGCATGGATGCTTTACATTATGGTGCTCAACCCACTGAGCCACCAGGGAGGCCAGGATCTGATATTCTTGCAAGGGCCTGATGCTAAAGGGGTTGTGAGCTTCAAGGATTTTATCCTTTTGGAAGTGAAAAATAATGGATTTCAGTGGAGAGTTGACATGACTAGTTCAGAAACTGTTGCAGTTTTGCAAAAGAAGTAATGAACTGAAATAATGATTGCGAAAAAGATGGATTGGAAAGACATTAGGGATGTGAAATCAGAGGGTTTGGTAACTGATTAGATGTAGGAGGTGAAAGAGAAAAGAGGATATCTACATTTGCTTACTTTGGTAACAGTAGCTGTGAAGATTGCTGAGAGAGGAGTTTGAATTGGAGAAGAAGGCGTGGGGTGGGGGTTGAGGCCTCTGCTTTACTTTAAAATAAAAAAAAAAATGGTGCGTATGACTCAAGGCCAGGTAATACGATTATTTGAAAATATGTTAAAGCCATTTAGAGCTTAGTCTTAAGTAAGAGATATTAAGATGTCTGAAATGATAGTCAGAATTATAAATACTTCCTTCATACTGTTCAGCAAAGTCCAGGGTGGCAACTGGGGAAGGATTTAAAGGACCCACTTGTTTGACCTTATTGTGATGCTATCACCTGAGAGTATGTCAGGAGCAAGAAGCTGAATTCTAGGGTCAGAACTGGTATTTAAATTCCACTTAGAACTTACTAACTACCTTTCCTACCAAATGCAACAACTGAGTCTGAAGTGCCCCCACTCCACTATAACATTACTCCTGAAAGCAGTATTTGTTTTTTTCCCCCCTTATATCAGGTGACAAATACACATCTGTTTTCTGTGGTAATAAACAAGGAGGTATGGAAATCTAGGACTTCAAGTCTTCAGTGACTGAATAAATAAGTGACATAAGAGACACCTCCTATCATGAAATACCTTTTTTTTTGGTGTGTGTTAAAACTTTCATTACTCTTGAAGAGATCACGTATCAGTTTTATGTTAAAACTTTGGGACTGTTAGAATACATGGAACTCTCTGCATGCAGAGGTCCAGCCACTTTCTACCTTAACTTCACCCCACTCCCAAATACCTCGTGAAGACTAAGCACTTTAAAAAGAGACCCAAGAACTTTTTTTTATATAATTTTTAAAAATTTACATATATTTGATATTAATTGTATCCCCATGTATTCCCCATCACCTTAACACCAGTGCACCATCATCTCAGTCCCCCGTGCTCCCGTCTGCCCTCCACCCTTTCCCTCTTCCCTCCCCACCAAGTTTCCCCAGTTTGTCCTTTTCTTTTCATTTTTGGAGACCCAAGAACTTAACCTGGTATACCAATATGAAAATTAAGCTTTGTAGACAGAATCCTAGAGGTTCTGACAGCTGCTATTAGGGTGACTCTCTTCTATCAATAAAAGTCAGTATGTACTTTATATATATATATGCAGTGCAAACCAAAATGTACAAAGCAAATGGATCTCCCATTGATTAATTTGATTATGGAGCCAACTTGGACCAACATTATTAATTTAGTTAGACATTAAGTATACAGATCAGTTAATTCAGAGCATAAAATATTTAAGTGCACTGAGATCCAAAATTTTATTCATTGTACTGTGTATAAAACTGATGAAATTAAGCTCAGACATAACCATCTAAATATCAGAGCCAAGTTTCTATGCAATAAAATGTTATTAGCTAGAAAGATAATCATTATAAACATTAAAGTAAAAGTAACTTTGATATAAAAAACTTTAAAAATACTTCCTATGACATGTAAGCATTAGATTATTACATTTGGACATGTTTAGTGGATTCAATCCTGAAAACAGTCTTTAGAGTCATTGAGCAGTTTGCTTGGTAGTTTGGCAGTCTTTTTTAACTCAAATAACCTTTTGCTCATTCAGTTCTTTTTGCTGTTTCACCACAACTCTTGTCTTCCCATAGTTGTAATTCATAACTCCACTTAATGGAGTAATGAACAGTAGAGTAGAATCAAGTTGTGGGGTTAGTTGACATGTATTTTTTTTTAAACAATGAACCTCCAAATCTGATGCTTAGTGAAACTTTGATCAAAATTTGCTTTGTCAAAGAGAAAATCTAGCTAAAAACAGGATAAAGTTTTTTTTTTTTTTTTTTTTTTAGGTAAATACTTATGCTCTGAAAATTAGGAGCTCTCACTTTTAATTAACATTATTTCTATAGATTGTTCTCAAATTGTGGTATGCCAACAACTTGGTTTAAAACTATATTGAGGGAAGTATGTGTTTGTGTGTGTGTATTTCTAGATTCAAGTCCATACCTATGAAAAAAGAATCCTTGGAAGGGGGAAACATACTCTCAACCCTCTCCCACTTCCAACATTCCAGGTGATTCCTTTTGCTTACTAAAATCTGAGAACCATTAGGTCAGCTTAAGAAAATGGATTTAAATGGCACAACTAGTACATTTTTAGAAAACTAACAAATTTGGGCCTCCCCGGTGGCGCAGTGGGTTAAGCAACACACTATGAAGCAAACCACAGCCACTGCAGCACAAGTTCGATCCCTGCTGCCAGCCAGGGAGGGGACCCACATGGCGCGGCAGACCTCTCCTGCTGTGCCCCGCTGCTCCCCTCAGCAGTGTACTTCTGTTGATCTGCCTGTTCTGCTCCCTGCTCTCTGTGGTGAATCCTCTCACCCCCTCCACACCTCTGGCCTGTACCCCAGTTCTTGTACGCATAAATAAATAAATCTTTAAAAAAAAACTAACAAATTTGAGGACAAAAAATACCACATAATCATAGAATGTGGGATAATCCTTTTTCAATTTTTGGGCTTAAGAAAAAATTTTAAAAGTTCACCATTTTTCAGTAAATTAACAATAGAAATAGATACAGTTCAACTTGTCACAGAATTTGAAATTTCCTTTTACATAGTTCTTTGAAATTTGCAGTTTTGCCTCCCACTACCCCCTAACATTTACTAAGCACTTTTTGTGTATCAGGAATGAAACATTCTCACAGTGAAATCTCCCAACAATTTAGATAAGTTTTACAGATAAGAAATCATATAATTTAGGAAGAAATGAAATTTATACAGGGCTACTCGGTTAATTCCTTTGAAGTGAATTTATGAACTTAGTTTGATCTAAGTCCAGAACTCTACTTTTAACTAGTATGTCATACTACCCAAAAACCTAGAATGGAATTGGTGAATTAAATAATTTCATACATAGTTTTCTTAATTTTATTATCTCCAAAATACATTATTCTTGATACAAGCTTTATAAGTAGTAGTATTAAAGAACTAGACTCAGTTCTTGGAATTACCAGACTCCTGCCCTCCCATTGTTCTTTTGCATAGGTACATGTGACAAGCCACTTGACTTGAGGTGCGGAAGGATGATGAGGGCAGTTTGGGTAGGGGAGGAAGACCATTTTCTTAGGTTAATGAGGCCTTTAAAATTCCAAATGTCTATAGTAAGAGAGAAAGACATGGTCAGCCAACAGCTTGACAATAGCCAAGCACTGTCAAATAGAAACAGCTCAATTGCATAAAACTTGACCCAGACTGTTCTTACTTCTATTGTTCTACCTAGGTTACTACCCATCACCCTTCATTTTTTAATTTTTCCAAATACACCTTCCTGACATTCTACATTCTGAAACCTAAGTCAGTCCTTCAGTTGCGATTTTGTATCTACTTTCTTATCTTTTCAACTTCACCCAGTTGTGTTCCAGGTTCAGTCACTTCACTAGTCTTTTACTACCACCCCTCTGCTTTGGTATCCTGTGCTATGATCACCTATCACCATCTCTAGTTGTTCATCATTGTGTCATCGTCTTCTCTGTGTTTGTTCTCTTTCCTGAGGCTGAAGGAAGAGGCAGAGTCCTCAGGTAGATGTTTCTTCAACTTGATGTTTGACACTTTTACATAGGTCTTAGATTTTACCTATGCAGAGATTTTCACATATTTTTAAAACAATACTTTTATCATTGAATCCCAGTTTGCAAAAGAAATCTTCCACATAACTGTAATAAACACAAATAAAAGTGACTATGAAAGACAAAATTCTTCCATAAATAGAAAGATGGGCTTAGTCTCCTGCCCCAAGATGAGGGCTGAAATGATTATGTAACATTTATGCTCTATTTTCTTGGGCCTGTAGGCTTGAGTTTTTCACAATGTTTTGTTTTCTGAAATTGCGACACCTTTTTTTAATTGATGTCAAAAGAAACTGTCAGCCAGGAATAAACTGTGCTATGGGAACTTAACAATACACAGAAAGCATGTATTTCTGTGACTTCAGTTAAATTACTTGTGTTGGTTGTCCCCTACAAGATTGACTTTTAACTTAAATTTAGTTTCTTCCTTGAAATTTTTTAGAACGATTGCTCTGTGATCTAATTTTGAAGGAAGCAGTTTAAACTTAGTCTGAAGTTTTCTGGGATACCAATCATTGTAATTAAAGTAGTAGTTGTCCGAAATCAGCACTTCACTATGCCTTGGAATTATACCGTCTGCCCTATGGGTGATGGTACTACGAATGTAGCTTGCTAATATATTTGTCAGTGTACTTAACACTGTAGGATATAAATATTGTTACCCTATTCATAGCTGATAATATCTCAGAGTGATTCAGAAGAATATGTTTGAATGTGAAGAATGCTTAGAAGAAAACTTTATGATACTAAAAAAGAAATTGATGGGTCCTTAAGAAGATAAGTATATAATATTGTTCATTTTGTATATACCTTTTATATTAAAGTAACATTTCATTTAGAAAAGGCTGTTATTAAGTTGAAGGAGAATATTATTGTTATTATTTTTTAATAGTGAGGACAAAGTTTACCATTTAAATGCTTAAAAGTAAATTTTTTTAAGGAATCAAAAATTTTTTTTATTTATATATATTTGACATCAATTATAATCCCCATGTATCTGATTCAACCCTTTCCCTCTCCCCTCTCCACCATGTGTTCTCAATTTGTCCTTGTCTTTTTGTTTTTGTTGACTTATTATTATTATTATTGTTATTATTCTTTTACTTGATCTTTATTTGGTTCCCTTATATTCCTCCTAGGGAGGAAACCATCCAGTATTTTTCTTTTGCCTTCTGACTTATTTCACTGAGCATAATCCTGAAGGAGAATATTATAATGAGTGTCACTGTAATGTTTAAATAAGCATGGTGAAATATTGTATGCGGCTTTTTGTCAATATCTAGGACTTGCACAACCTGGGCTGAAACTTTGTGTGAGCCAGTATGCCAGAGATCTGCTGGATTATAACTGAGCTTGGCCCATATGTGCCATAGTGACATCTCACTTAGGCAGTATGGAAATAAAGTGACAGATTGTAATATGTTTAAATATGTGCAAAGGGATGTCATGGGAAGCATGCCTATATAACAGACAGTAAATGAGTTAGCCTGGTGGTTTCCAGGATAATTGTAGATGAATCCGCTGTGCTCAAATTGTACATTTGAAGATGCATATTTATTTTAATTACTCTTTTTAAAATAGTAGGGAACCCTAGATATTGGAACCCATTGTTTGAAAACAACTGAACTAGGTTTCCCCCCCTTGGTGTTTTTGACCATCCCTCGAGTTCCTCATTTTACCCATTCTGCTCTCTTAAAATATGATCTCACATTCTACTTTGTCTTTTTCCTCATTTGACAGCATTTAGCTATTTATAATGGAAGAAGCACATACTTTGAAATTAGACAGACCTAGTTGGAATCCTCACTTGGTAACTTCTTAAAAGGGATCTTGTGCATTTATTTAGTCACTGATGATGATATTATGTTCATCAGTACAATGATTTAAAATCATCTAAGCATGGTTCTGTATTATTATAATATATAACAATCATTGAATGTTTCATATGTGTTATTATTCAGGTTTCTCCAGATAATCAGTACCAAAAGGAGATCTCTATCAGATCCATCTATAGCTGTTTATCTGTCTGTCTACCTACCTACCTACATTCCTTACTTCCTGTATATCTATAGAATATACTGAAGAATTCTTTTTTGCTTGGGAGTTCAGCCTTTTTGTTCTATTCAGACCTTCAACTGATTGAGTGAGGCCCACCTATGTTATGGAGCGCAATCTACTTTATTCAGAGATCATCAGTTCAAATGTAAAATCTTATCCAAAATACCTATTATGTTGATACATAAATTAACCATCATGCTCTGTAAGCATTTTTCATGTATTGACAGCAAATATGTCAGACATAGAATAAGTATTTAATAAGTGGTATACACTTATCAACAACATGAATATTATAATTAATATTTTTTCATCTTTGCCATCAGGTTAGGAAAGTACTTCGCTCCTCTCTAAATTTAGCCCACCTGTTCTGTGCACTAGACTAAGTACTTTCTAAGAATTACAGAGATTATACTCCTACAGATCCCTCTTCCTAATTTCATATCTTTTATGATATGAAATTATCATAATGGCCTTTACTTTGCCATTGGCTTTCACCTCCAACATTTAAACTTGTTTTACATACTCAGAGCATCACCTTTGCTTATTCACCCTTCCTGTGAATTGTCCTAATGTTAATTTCCCTTTTGCTTAGCCAATGTATTAGAGTGCTAGGGCTGTTCTAACAGTGGTGAAGCTGGATAGCTTAAACCAGAGAAATTTATTGTCACATTATTCTGAAGGCCAGATGTCTAAGATCAAAGTGTCAGCAGATTTGGTTTCTTCTGAGGCTGTGAGGGAGAATCTTTTCATGCCTGTCTCCTGGCTTCTAGTGGATTGTTGGCACTCTTGCGTTTTCTTTGACTTACAGAGGCCTTACCCTCACCTCTGCCTTCATTTTCACATTCTTCCTGTGTATGTCTCTGTGTCCAAATTTCTTTTATGTAAAAGACAACAGTGGTACTGGGTTAGGACTACTTCTAATGAACTCATTTTCTTGATCATCTGTATAAAGATCTTTTCATCCAGGTGACATTCTGAGGTACTAGAAGTTAGGATTCAAGCATATCTTTTTGGCCTGGAATATACTTCAACCTGTACTGGTAATAGTCTTCAGGAACAGAACATGATATAGAAAAGGCTTGAAACTCTAAAGTATAATGCATGTGAAGAATGAAACATAATTTATGAAACTTTTAAAAGCTATGTATACTTCATCTGAAATGGTACATGCATGCTGTGGAAGCAATACAGAATATGTTGTTACCTGACATGGGAATTGTCAAGGAATGTCAAATTTAAAGGGAGTGCTTATTTTTGAGTAGACTGCAGGATAATTTTCTACTTGTAAAATTTTGGCACATCTTCACTAAGAATTAATAAAGACCAGACATTAGGTACAATATTTTGGTAATGAAGGGAGATAAAAAATTTTATTGAGCAGAATTAAGTAATCTTGGCTGAAAGGTTAGGGATTATCAGCTTGAAGTTATAACTCAGAAAAGGGGAAGAAATGTTATTGAAGGAATGTCTCTAAACAAGTATAGACACCCTCACGTTTACTTTGTACTTACATGAGACGTGGAAAATGTTTTTTTTTTTTTAAATTAGATTTATTTGTGGAAAATGTTTTGACCTCTTTAGGGTGTGTGATATATTTGCTCAGGAGTCAGGACTGAGCGACATCTACTTGCAATTATATTAGTGTCCTCACATAGACTATAAATATATCACATTTAGGTAATCAATTGTCACATTAATTTGTTTACTTTTTATGTTGTCCTAGGTGCTGAACAAGAGAATGGAGATGTAAAGATAATTATACCTACATTGTCCTCAAGAAGTTAGTCATATAGGGAAGTTAGTTAGCAAACCAAATATAATGTGACATTAGTTTAGCAATTAAAAAATTAATTGAATGACTACTGTAGACCATGCTCTATGGTAGGTGCAGGGGATCTAGCAACAACAAAAATACCTCTGAGGTGTTTGCCCTCAAGGAGTTGACAGTCTCCTGTGCTTAGAAATGGGACTGGGAGACAGGTAAATAGACAGAGTTTGGTGATGGCTCAGATGGAAGACATAAAGGAGAGAATGGAGCAAACAGGAGGAAGAAAATAAACCTATGTTGATGGAAGGCTCACACATTCATAATTTGTAGAAACTTCAAATGCATTTCTGGTATCTTGTAAAATAGAGATCAGGTTTTATTTCAAGTAAGTTATTAATTTTTCTTCCGTGTGATCCAGTGAAAAAACCCCAGAAAATTCCATGCCAAGTGATGTGAAAAAGAGAATTCTTTAAAAAATTAAGAGCTACCTTATTATCAATGGTTCGATCCAGTTGGAGCTCCTGCAGAGTTCAAAAGGAAGAGAATATGGCTTGATGTTTCCTTTAAAGTTCATTTTCCAAAAATGCACATGGAAATGAGATGATGACATTTTGAGATCATGAAAAGTCTTAGATACCTATAAAATGACTTTCACTGAACCATGATTTATTTTATATGTACTTTCATGACCTAATTGTAGAGGTGTGTATTTTTATTTCTTAAATTGCTTATTAGGGTGAGTTAATGATTCAGTTATTCATTATTGTGTGTTTTGAAGTTGAAAGGACAAAACAACTTAGGTATGTTGTGGACCAGGATGTTACTTATATTAAAAAAAAGGAAAATGATTAATTGAAGGGTATTTAAAACGAGACTTCAGAGGAGTCTTACTTTCTTCGTAAATCTTAAATTAATTGTTGTCTCCATTCCCTGCCTCTGTCATTTCCTTTTCTTCCTGGGATTCATAGTAGGGATGAGTAAGGGTTAGCCAACACCAGTCTCCTCCTTTACCTCTTAGGAATTTCACTTTCACTGTCCCTTCCAGTAATGTCAAGGCCTTGAGAAAATGAAAAATAGTGCTCCACGACCTCAGCAACAGGTTCTGAAACAAATCCTGAGTTAGCAATGTCTGCATACAGTTCCTCTTCACCAGAGGGAGAAGGATTAAAAGAACCATACTTTTTCATGCTATAATTTTAACTTGTTTTCTAGAGATCAAAGTTATACTCGAAGTAGTATTAAAGTATTACCAGAATAATAATGGAAGAGAAAGAAGGGTTAAAATGCTGTCAAAACCCTGATTTCCTATATGATTTGAAGGTGGCAAGTCGTCTGCAGCTGGGAATCTGGATTCCAGATTTGGAATCCTTCTAAAAAGTAGTCATGACTAACAGAAACATAACAGACAGTGTAAACCAATTAGAGTGAAGACAAATAAGCAAAATTCTAGATTTTGACTAATCATTTATCTGTTTGGATGATTCCAAGCTGAACTCTAGAGACCAGCTTTATTATGACTCAATTAAAAAGAATCATCAGCCTTGTCTTCCTGATGCAGCATGTTTTAGTGTTACTCTTGGAGTATTAGATCTTAATTATCTTCATCTTAAAACATTTTTATCCTTAAGCTGTTTGGGATTATTATTTTGAGGTTATTATTTTTTTCAGTTTTGGGTAAAGGTGCTTCTGGCACGCTGGTGTAAAGAGGATTTAGTGGGTAATGGATGAGTGTGTCTATGGATGGATTATTAAGTCATTTATTTTTTAAACTTTATTTACTTATGCATATATGAGCTGGGGTGTAGGCCAGAGGTATGGGGAGGATGTGTGAGATGACTCATCAAAGACACAGTGGGGAACATAACAGGCAGATCTACTGAAATACACTGCTGAGGGGAGCAGTGGGTGAGACAGGAGAGGTCTACTGTGCCATGTGGGTCAGCTCCCTGTCAGGGGATCGAACTTGTGATGCAGTGACTGGTGGTAGCTTCACAGTGCTTGTGCCACCAGGGAGGCCCCCTGTTAAGTAATTTAGATTTTGAACATGAGAGTATGGCCTGTACTTTGCCTGGATCATTTCGTATCTAGAAGGTCTCTGAGCTGCTTGGAGGATTTCTGCCCACAAGCACGCAGTCATCTCCACACTGTGAGAAAAACTTTAGCAGAAAATATCAAGAAGCTTTGATTCCAGATGTTGAGTTAATTCTAAAATGACAGCCATGGCTTGGAAAGGATGTAGGTATTTCATTGCCCAAGGATGGAGAAGATTATTAGAGAGTGTTTACTTCGGGTCCTAATGATGGTGTCTGAACAGACTAGGTGAACAAAGACTTCAGTAAGGGATTTAGAGTTATAGAAAAAGGGAAAGAATACCAAATAAATGGGATAATTATTAAACAAATAATAGCAAAGTTAAATCAATATATCATGTAGGAGATATCCTTCTATCACTCATGTGAAGTATGTTTTGTTCCTACTTTAGCGAGAAGAGGTAGAACTTGTTTTCCTTCTTTCCGTCTCAGCCACCACTGGACATGCTGGCAGCTGCTGCTATGCTCTGTTCTCGCTCATTCAGTGTCTAATATACAGTAATAGTGGTGAAGTTATGACAGTCACACAAGTTTCTCACTATAAGCTTTTACAAATGCCAGCCAATGGCATTTCTACCGTAAAATCTGAACATCAATCCGTTTCGCCTCTTCCTTATTTTTTTGGTTTCAAATATATTTCATATTGCCAAAGGAAATAAAAAGCAGAAATTAGAGAGCAATGTATCGCTTTTCTTTCTCAGTTAGTAAAGCGCTCCTAAAGTGAACTCATACAAGATGCATCATTTCTATAGGACAGTTAATATCCTTTCTTTTTAACCACTTGTTTCTACCACAATCGATATTGTGGTTTTTATTAGCGACTTCATATCCAGATAGAATAACAATCAAACTAAAACCTTGGAATAACTTTCTGTATTCTGAGGTTGCTTTTGTAACGTACACAGGCATGGACTATAAATCACAGTACTTTGCTCCTTTTCTGTTTATTTTTCACAAAGGGTGGGATTTTTTGTTGTATTGCTTGTTGGTTTCTCAGTGATTTGAGTGCCAAGTCATGTGATTGAATTATGTATAAGTGATAGAAGTTGCCTTTCCATGACAAAACTAACCAGTTTCTTTACAATACTTTTTGCCATTGCCACCTTTTCTGAATGCATAGTAGTTATGACAATTAAGTGTCGCTTCTGAGACACTGGAACTGAATTTGCAGACCTCATGTTGCATGTCACTAACCCTTGGTCTTCTCATGGGCTTGCACAGGGTCTTAATCTGTTGCAGTTGGAACCCAGGGACTAACATACTTGAAAGGGCTTTGAGTGTCAATAAGATAGGTATTTCATCAGTTCTAGGAGTGAAAAATCAAACACTTGTAAAAGCTTTCCAGAGTTTACCCTGACAGTTGATTTCTGTCATTGTTTGTATTTAATATCAGCGTTATTGACATATAATTCAAATACCAAACAATTCATCCACTTAAAGCACTCAATTTAATGGTGTTTAATATCTTCACAGAGGTGTGTAACTATCATTACCATCAGTTTTAGAATGCTTTCATCATTGCAAAAAGAAATGACACTGATAAGCAGACATTCCCCATTTCTTCTCCCTCACCTTCCCTAGGCAACTAATAATTTTTTTTTTTTACTTCTGTAAAGTTTCCTATTCTCGGCATTTATATAAATGGAACCATGTGGTCTTTTGTGATTGACATTTTTCACATAACAAAGTTTTCAAAACTCATCCATGTTGTAGCATGTGTCAGTGCATCATTCTTTTTAAATCTTTGAATAATATTCCATTTATAGAAATATACACTTTTCCATTCAGTAGTTGATAGCTATTTGGGATGTTTCTACTTTTTCCCTATTATAAAAAAAGTGCTGCTATGAACATTTGTGTACAGTTTTTTCATTTCTGCTGGGCAGATATCAACATGTGGAATCATTGGGTCATATAGTAACTTCATTTTTAATATTTTGAGGAAATTTTAGACTGTTTCCCAAAGTGTCTGAATCATTTTACATTCCCACGAGCAGAGCATGAAGGTTCCACTTTCTCTGCATCTTTGTTAGTTAACACTATTTAAAAAATATTTTATTTATTTTTTTTCTTACAATGTTTGCTTTCTTTTCTTGGTATAGTCTCCATAGAATTTCCACCACCATTTCACCTGTGCAATATCACCATAGTCCCTTGTGCTTTTCCTATCCCTGCCTTGATCCAAATCTCTCCCTCTTTCCTGAAGAATGTCTCTGGCTTATAGTTGTCTGTTTGTTTTTGTGTTTTTTTGCTGTAGTTTTTTGTTGGTGGTGATGTTATTTTTTTTCCCCCTTGATACCCTACATTCCTCCTATAAATGAGACCATCTGGTATTTTTCTTTTTGAAGACTGACTTGCTTCACTGAGCATAATCCCTTCAAGCTCCATCCATGTTTATGCAAATGAACGAGTTTATCTTTTATATTGCTGTATAGTACTCCACTGCATGTATATACCACCTCTTCTTGATCCAGTCTTTTAATTTTGGGCATTTGGTTTGATTCCAGGTTTTACTTATTATAGTGCTGTGATAAACATAGGAGTGCATGTGTTCTTTTGAATTAATGTTTTTGTGTCCTTAGGGATTGCTGGGTCATATGGTAGCTCCGTTTTTTAGTATACTGAGGAACCTCCATAGAGCTTTCCATAGAGGTTGGATCAGTTTGCATTCTCATCAGCAGTGTAGGAGAGTTTCTTTTTCTCCACATTCTTGCCAACATTTGTAGTTGCTAGTTTTTTTAATATGTGCCATTTTTACTGATGTAAGGTGGTATCTCATTGTGGTTTTAATTTGCCTTTCCCTGATTATGAGAGATGTTGAACATCTCTCATAACATTATTATTTGTTTTTCTTGAGTTTATGAGTTCTTTGTAATCTTTATGATCAGTCCCTTATCAGTTGTATGTAGTACAAATTTTTTTTTCCCAGTTGGTAGGGTCTCTTTGTTTTGGGTAATGTCTCTTTTGCTATACAGAAGCTCTTTCATTTGATGTAGTTCCAGCTGTTTATCATTTCCTTCACTTTCTTTTCTTTAGGTGATGTGTTAACACTGCTATTATCTGTCTTTTTGATGTTAGCTGTCCTACTGGGTGTGAAGTGGTAGCTCATTGCTTTGGTTTGTGTTTCCCTAATGACTAATGATGGTGAACATCTTTTCATGACACTTAGGGTATTTGCTTATATTCTTTAGGAAAATATCTGTTCAGATCCTTTGCCCATTTCTAAATTGGGTTATTTGTCTCTTATTATTGAACTTTAAGTGTCCCTTAAATTTCCATGTACAAGTCCATTAGTAAATGTGTGAATTGCAAACTTTTCTCCCTATTTTCTGTATTATTTCTCTACTTCCTCAATGGTGTCATTTGAAGCAAAAAGCTTTAACATTTGATAATGTCTTATTTACCTATTTTTTCTTTTGTTGTACCTATTTTTGTGCTTTTGTTGTTAACGCTACCTGTGTACTGTTTTGTTTTTTCTTTATTAGTCCTTTTGTGGGAAATTTGATCCAAGTATAAGATTTTGGTATCATAGTCTTATTTTTTAAAAAAAAAAAAGATTTTTATTTACTTATATATACAAGCCCTGGGGCACAGGTCAGAGATGTGGGGGGTGAGAGGTTTTACTAGAGACAGAGTGGAGTAGATCAAGCAGATAGACTGAAATAAACTGCTGAGGGGAGCAGCGGGCAAGGCAGGAGAGGGCATGCTGTTGGACCATGTGGGTCACCTCCCTGGCTGGTGCCAGGGATTGAACTTGTGCTTCAGTGGCTGTGGTTTGCTTCATAGTGCGCTGCTGAACCCACTGCGCCACATGGGAGGCCCCTCCTAGTCTTATTTTTAAGTTCTAACTCTTCCTGGAAAAGTTATTGAAGCTCCCTTACTCATACGTACTATGGTGATATTAAGATTTATCTCCTGAATTGTGACAGTCACGTGAAATAATGTAGGATTTTTCAGGGATGTAGTAATATACTGCTAATGTTAACTCTTATTGCTTTAATTCCAATAATGATAAACTCTGGTGCACTAGAACTTAAACTGAAGCCAAATAGTTTATATAAGGAAGCATGTGTACAATTGCCATGTTTTATAGGCAGCATTGAATTTAGTCCCCACGAAAAGCAGGTAAAGTGGTGATGGTAGTTATTATTTCCAGCAGCTGCTACAACTGGGAGATCTTAAAGATAGTCTTCCAAGATTATGTGGCTGGGAAATGATAGAGGTAGAATTAAGACCTGAGGGTGTCTTCTTAAAATCACTAATTCAGTTTTTTCCAGTAACAGAATTGTAGTTGGAGTCAATTGACTGGAATTTTACATGACTGGAGTTTTACAGACTTTGGATGAACTGTTGCTTCAGACAACCATGTCAGTAATGAAAAAAAAGATAATTTTATGGGAAAATAATATTGATAGTGAACATTATATGATAATCATATAGTTAGAAGATACTTCACAGAAGGTGATCATCACAAGTGTAACCATAGCAAATAATGGATTATAATTTTATGTTCCTTCTTCTGTAATTAAGAACTCCCTTTATTTCAAATAACTAAAATTTGAGAATGCAGATAAACCAGAAAGAAAATATCTTTCCACATATTTTATTAATATGCTTACATTCCTTATATTGAGAAGTATATCATAAAATGGGCAGATTGATTTTCTGCTTAATATGAGGATTCCTTTGGCAGAAAGGAAAATTAATTTGCATTAGGAAGCCTGTATGGTTTTAAATTCTGGGCCTCCAGAAGATTTTTCATAGTTGGTGTGGTCTTTTGTTGAGCAGCAAAAATTATCTTTGCAGAGCTTCTGAAATTCTTTGACTACATTTACTTTATGGTTTACTCATCCAGGTATAGAAAAAGAACTTCCGTAGTTCTCTTGGTAAAATTAAACCCTCATGAATAATTAACTTTCAAACACAAAAGTGACTGGTCTCTAGCAAGTATGTACTTCCTAAAGTTGATTGAGCTGACTGAGGTGATGATAAAGTCACTGTTTTATGGACAAGAATCGGACACTGTCCAAATATTTTGTTGAATCAGAGAACAGGGACTTACTGATTTGAACCTGACCACAGTGCTGATATTTTGGTGTGTAATGAAACCTACAAGTTTTATATAGGACTTTTAATTGCTGTATAACTCTACTTTCTCATTTTCACTGCTATCATTTGGGAAAAGGATATCTGACTATAAGAACATTGAATCTAAGTTGAGAAAGCAACTGTGACATTTAAAGTGTTACTCATATGAGTCTTTTGTAATCCTCATAGGATGAATTGACTTTTATCAATCCTTGTCATCATAAACGTTAAGCAAAATAATATAAAGCTTTGCCGTAGGAATTTGTGATTTATTATCACAATCTGTACAAATTGTCCCCATTATTTTCTCTGTCTGAACTTTAACATTTTCTTTAGTTAGAATAATCCATATTATTTGGGCCACTTCAAACTCATTTAAATATATTGGATCTATTGGATGAAAAATATATTGTATATATTGGATGATAAAACCACTAGTTTACTTACATTTATTACACAGAGAAACTTCTATTTAATTTTTCATGCTAAAATGGACAAGTGTAGGTGCATTAATTTATCAGTATTTGGGAGATGAGTCCTGCAACTAGTGGTTTGAATTTGCCATTTAAATGTGGCTAGTTTAATGAAAAGTAATGTTAAGCACTATGGAAGTATCATTGTTTTCTACAAACAAAATATTTTGAACTAAAAAAGATCTGATAGCTGACTTTCATATTCTAGCATATGAAAAGGTCATATGTCCCCGTTAGATTAAAAAAAAGCCAAATGTCAAAAGAAAAGTGATTATAAGCTTTAATTATGTGATTTTAGAGGGACAGCTTTTTTTGAAAATCAAGGCCTTTAATAGTGGCTATAGTTGGAAATTTTTTTTCATTGCTAGGAATTTGTTACTATGCAAAATTGAAAGCTTAGCCTTAAAAAATGAAACTAGTTTCATTTTGTGTCTTTCTGTGTATGTTTAAAAAAATCAGTGATAGCACAGTAAATCTAGAAGGGCCTCAGTAACACCTAAAGCCCCTTATAGTTAAGTGACCATAAGAGTATATCAGAAGTACTAAACTTTTTTGCAAGTTAGCTTAAAGTTATGCTATAAAAATTGTATACGTTAGAGACCTCTGTCTGCTATCCTATGATTAATAAGTAGCTAGTTTCTGTTAGAAGTAGCCGTTACTTTGGAAACTGACACAACTTATAAGTAGACTATTTATAAGGCCACGATTAATATTTCGGAACAGCCTATGAAAGAAGGAAAGGTCAGTTTGAGGTGGGGCACATTCAAAGAGGAGGAAGAATTGGGCTTATTTTTTTGTTACTCCAGGCGTGCCTGTTGGCTTATGAATTACCTGAGATACTCATTGATTTCTAATGAAAAAATATTAAAGTATTAATCGTGACTGGGTATTCCTAAATTATGGATATGTTTTAACCTACTCAGGATTATTGGGAAGGAATGATGGCTGAAGTTTTACAGTATCTCATATTTCATTGTAAGTCTAAGTGTAGATATTGACTTTTTGTTTATTTTTTTTTTTGTTTTTTTATTTCTAAGACTGGACTTGATATTGTCCCCTTGAAGGAACAAACATTTCTTTCAATTCTTACTGGTTTAAGCTCATGGAATGAATTCTTTCTCTAAGATAACTGTTTGCCAAACAGTCAAAATTTAGTTGATTTTAGCTCTCATATTTATCTTAACCCGTTTATATTTCAGGATACAAAAATAGGTTTATTGTGGTGAACTTGCCAGGAATTACTAAATTGTATTAATAATTATAGATGTCTAATGAACTTAATACTACTGTATATGTTAGATCTAACACTAGGCTGTTGCTCTATCTTGATAATCAAACTATATATCATGATATAATACTAAAATGGCACAAGATAACACAGGACACTTTTTATAAAAGCACCTCCAAATCATGTTACTTTAAATTGTATTGGGAACTCATTTATGGGAATGGTCATCAGGTTTTACATATAGACCAAAAGATGTATGTTTATATATTATTTTTTTAAAAAGAGATGAAAAGGTTATTTTTAAACTACAAAAGTCTTTTTGATATTACATTTACAAGTAGTGAAATTCTGCTGATCTATAAACTTGTTGTATTTAATATTTAATAATTTCAAACACTGATAATGTAAGAACTGTTAATAGGATTGAATCTATTTTCCTTTGACTAAATCCTCTATTGCCCTTTCTTTCCCATCCTCACTGCCATTACCCTTGTTACAAATCTTTCAACCATCAGGTCCTTGACCATCTAAGCTGACTGTAAAGTTTGATCCAGTTATACATAGCTAGTTTTAAAAATTAATTTAAATTTATAATGAAACAGTATATTAAAACCAAGGTAATAAAGGCAGAAAAGTTACACTCACTAATTATTTAACATTTTATTAATATTTATGCTACCTAGTAATATCTATGCTGTCAGATATTATATCTGAATGGTAGACATACTACAGAATGAAATACTGTAGACATACTACAGAATGAAAACTACTGTCTTCCTAACTCTGTGTTCAGTGACTTCGTACTTGGTCCTTTTAAATTGGCCCTGGTGGGAATATTCACACCATAGAAATTGGCAAATGTCAGTCATTTTTTGTTTTTTGTTTGTTTGTTTTTCCTGGAGAAGAGTTTTTGCCATCATATACTGCCACTCCTGCCTGTGGTCTGCTAACTCGTAGTCTGTAGTCTCCCTGCTTCTAGATTCTCTCTCACTGTCTGTTTCGACCAGCTCATGGCGCTTAATTTTCCTAAGTGGGGAAAGTCAAATGATTATCATCAGAAGAATGTAATAAAAATTGTTTTTTCCATTTAGTAACAGACAAGATTAGTATTTTGGAGCCTCCATTTCTTAGACCTCAAAATAGGACAATGATCCCTCTTTGATCTACCTAAGAAGATTTTCAAATAAAATCACAATGTGGGCCTCCCTGGTGGTGCAAGGGAGCTGCACTGTGGAGCTTCCACATCCAGAGCATCCCTTCCAGGAGGATACCCACATGGCACAGCAGACCTCTCCTGCCTCACCCACTGCTCCCCTCAGCAGTGTATTTCAGTCAATCTGCCTGTTGTTCTCCCTGTTCTGTCTCTGGTGAATTCACTTACCCTCTGTGCCTCTGGCCTGTACGCCAGCTCTTGTATGCATAAGTAAATAAAATCTTTAAAAAAATAAAATAAAATCACAAGGTGCTAATGTTTCTGAAAATTCTTTGAAAAGTCTAAATACACTTTTTTTTTATTAATAGTATGCACTTGCTTCACCTTTTCACTTCTTGATTTAAGTTCACTAAGTTTTATAACCAATAGGATAGTAATTGCTGAAATTGCTCTCCTCAATTTTTCACAACCTCACTGACACCTTTGTACTTTCAGTGAGTGTGTTGGATACTAGGATGGTGAGTGTCTTCATTTTCTTAAATGATGTCCACTTGCAGACACTATATCAGCTTTGAACTTCTTTAACTGTTATGTTGAAATTCTTCTCAACTATGTTCATTCTTGTTCTCCAGGAAAAAACGCCAGTGATTCAGACCAGGCCATAAAGTTATTACCCTTTGTTAAGGTCTGAGGTCTCTTTTAAAAATACAGATGATCCAACTTAATGGGGAAAAAAAGTGACATACTAACCCATTGTCACATGTTGATATTTTAGCAAGAAATGATTGATGAAATCACTTAGCTTTAGAGTTGGGCCCTGTTTCAGGTAAGTTTTAAAGAAGGATACAATGTAGAGGTGTGAGAAACACAGGGAAAGTACCTACAGAAGAAGATTTGGTGAAGGTAGAGATGGTGGTCTTCTGCAAAGTTTTGCTCTGAAACAGTGTTAGACAGTTTGCATTTGGTTCAGCATTTCCCTTTTGCTAGAATATTTTTCCTATTACAAATTTAATTTGCCTTTCAGATGCTTTTGATTTTTTTGTGGCTAGTGTATATTTTGATATATTGCCAAAGTCTCAATGACATGAACTTTCAGAATTCTATGAAGAAAAATAATATTTTAAGGGGAAGAGTATTTGGTTGGGAATCACTAATTTCAAGTTCAATTCCTTTTTTTTTTTTGATAAATATAAATTCTACTTTGAAATTTCTCTGTATGTGATTTGTTTCACAAGTCTCCCTCCTTCCTCATCGACTTCTTTTTATATTTCCTTATCTCTGTGAAGATTACCTATCTATACTGGTTAGAAACAGTGTATTTGAAAAGAACTCATGTACTCTGCCTCATTATTTACCTTACAGCTTTACTACTTTTCGTCATAAATGTCACAAATTGTTGTTTATTAGATGCATAAAAGGCAAATGTGCGTAACTGCTGTGGGGTAAGGAGACAAAACATAGGAAGGTTATGATCACTACCCTCAATTAATGATTCAGACGTGATAATTAAGTCAACAAATTGGTACAAACTATTCATTAACCCTCCAGTTCCAGTAAGTTCATTCAACAGTACCTCATTGCTGAGTATCATGCTACAGTAACAAAATTACATAGGGCCTTGATTAAGGGTTTTTTCTTACTCACAGATCATCTTGTATTTTGATCATCTTGTATAGACCGGATATCAGCGGTCATAGCAAACTATACATTTGTATCTGTTATTTTGTTTTTTAAAGGACTACTTTAATATAAAATAATTAAGTTTGTTTTTTCCTCTGGGAAGAATTCTTTTTGTCAGAAAGAATCATTCCAGATCCTTTCTGACAAAGCTGCAAGCATATTAGTTTAGAAGTGTTGGTTTATACAGATGTGTCCTATAAGGTATGAATTTCTGACATTTACATATGTTGACTTCATTTTATTCTCATATTTATGCATCTGTAATTTTCCACATGCCTGAAGACTTGAAGTGATATCAGATTTCAAGTCTCTATTAGAGACCAAATCAAGTCAGTATTTATATCTGCCCTTTCTCTCTTCATTTTAGCTGGACCAGACCAATTTTGAGGAAAGGGTACAGACAGCGCCTGGAGTTATCAGACATATACCAAATCCAATCTTCTGATTCTGCAGACAATCTGTCTGAAAAATTGGAAAGGTATGTTCATGAATAATACTTATTAGTTGAAGAGAAAATTTAGTACTATTATTTAGAGAACAGAAAACTGACATATTAGACAACTTAATTTTTAAAATGGCATGCCTAAAATAGGTGCATCTTATTTTCTTGCCAAAATCTTGACCAACTAGGAACTGAACAATTCTTAATAACTATTTTCTTATAATTTTTTTTTTTTGAAAAATACACATGTGAATTCAGGGAAGTTACCTGTCTTTAAAGAACATTAAGTTCTTTGGACTTAATGGCTAAAGATAAGATTGATAAGACTGAAATGGCATCTTTTAAAGTAAATTTTATATATTGGTTTCAAAATGTTAGTATGTTGAATACAAATATATATCTTGAGCAGTTTTAAGGTAATGGCTATTGAATATCAAAGGACTGTAAAATCATATTTTTAGTACATATTGAATGTCAAGTTTTGTATTTCTTTTCAGCCAGTCTGAGAAAAAAGCATCATTGTCTCCATGTTACAAAAAGCACTTGAGGCTCAGAGAAATGATGTAATTTGCTAGCTAGTGACAGAGAGCCATGATTCTAACTCACATCTGCACCACAGCCTGTCCCTTGATATGTTTGCCATTGTAAAGAAATGCTCAGGGTCCCCTTTTCTAAAAGCATTGCTTAGAACCCTTTTAATTGCCAGTGACAGAAACCCAATTGGCTGAAGTAAATAATAAAGAGAGAAATTCTGATCCTGTAGTCTGTGTGAAGGCCTGGTAGAGAACTGACCTTAGGGACTCATTGGAACCAAGGACTCAAATGCCACCTGGTGGCATTCACCTTGGTGCTGGATTAATTTTCTCAGACCAGCTCCCTCCATGTAGGTGGTCCTCAGAACATTTATCTTTTCAGAGCACAGAGGAAAAAGCCCTTTCTCCTTAGTCAAATGTGAATAATTCTAGAGATGCTTCAGTCATGTGATCACTCCTGGAATCAAGCACATTCAATGAGTGAGCTAAACTTGGTCTTGTGTCAGCAGCACAGGGTCTGATGATCTGACAGCAGAAGAAAGGGAGAGGAGAGAGGAGTCAGCCAAAAATAAATAAATAAATAAAAACCAGTCTCAAAATTATTGCACCAAAAAATAATGTTGAGTAGACTTACAATTTGTTTACCTTATTTTCATTAAAATAAATTTCCTTTTTTTGAAAACAAATGTTGTCAAGGTAAAGTAAGATCTCAGCCTTACTTTTGTTGATATTTTTCCAAGAATTAGACTAGTAGGAGCAGAAAATTCACATTTCTCTAAGAAAGGACCAATTTCTATTATTGAGTACTTTGTGTGAAAGTGAAATGAAAGCAGAGATACTTAGTTTTGGGGTTTTTTTTGGTTTAGTTTGTTTTATTTATGATTTATCTTTGAGTGCATGGACTAGGGTCTGGAACATAATTTGTGCTCAGTAAATATTTGTAGAATGAATAAATGTAGGAGAGTTAGCATTATAGCTAACTTTAGCTTATAGCTAACTGTAACTTTGCTGTACTGATAAAATATATTAACATAATACATTTCAGGTATGTCAGCATGTTCAGTGTACTATAGTAGATATTGGATAAACTAAGTTCTGAGGGGATGTTGCTGGAAATATTAATCAGAGATGCACTAGGTTAATTAAAAATTGTACTTCAGATATATTTTATTTGTGGTCAAATAGAAGACATACACTTGAATTTGTAGGATTATCTGTCTAACATTTTTTTTTTCTGCTCACTTTTCATTGTGTCTACCATCAATTTAATAAAAAAATATTTATTTTGGGCCTCCCTGATGGTGCAGTGGGTTGAGTGCTGCTCTGTGAAGCATCAGCGGCAGAGCAGCACAAGTTCGATACCTGGCCAGGGAGGGGACCCACATGGCACCTCTCCTGCCTCACCCGCTGCTCCCCTCAGCAGTGTATTTCAGTTCATCTTCCTGTTCTGCTCCTCACTGTGTCTCTGGTAAATCCTCTCAACTCCTACGACTCTGGCCTGTACCCCAGCTCTTCTATACATAAATAAATCTAAAATAATACTTATTTTGTTCCAATTCAAGAGCTCTATGCAAGCATAAGATCATACATTTTATCTTTATTATTATTGTCTTTTTGGTTTATCTATTGTTTTACCCTGTTACTTATTTCTTGTATTATAAAATTATCATTTGGATTTTTGGAAAAAATTTTGCTTACTACTTTACAGTACTTTGTACTTTTGCACCCTTGGGAAGGAACCCTGACCTCAAATTACCTACGTGCCTGTGACAATGGTCCTCACGTGGTTATCCCTTGGTTGAGGTGCTTAGGTCCATCTGTCTCACTTTCTGGCTGTGGGGTTGAATCCTTTGTATCACTCTAGTGCAAAAACACATTTCTATTTAATGATTACACAAAACTTTAAACTTACAAGCAGAAAGCTTCTTCCCTTATGACTTAACTCTTGCTGTTTGTATTGCTTATTGTGTCTGTTCAGTGCTGCTTGAACCACACCACCTACCCTGGCTACCGACTCTTCTCAAGCTACAGATTCTTCAAGTCCCAGTCATTAAAAACAATTCCCCAAATCTCCCTTTCTTTCTGGTTGCTACCCCATATGCTTACTTTTTTTCCCCTTTAACAGCTAATATATCTCTGCTCTTCTGGACTATATACTTCTTTATCTCTCCTGAAATATGATTTCCATGTCTTCTGTGTTGCTGAAAGGACATTGACCATGGTCACCTCTTAATGTCACATGCATTGACATCTTCCTATATAACTTAAAGGTGGAATTCTTCTTCCAACCTTTTCTTTGGTTTATGTATCCCCTTACTTTCCTGTTTTTCTCATTTGACTTACTCTTCTTTTGAAGGAGAGACTGAATCTGCCTCTATATTTAGCTTCTTACCTTTCTTTAAAAAAAGATTTGTTTATGCATACAAGGGCTGGGAAGTTTAAGGGATAAGAGGATTCACCAGAGACAGAGTGGGGAGCAATAAAGGCAGATAGATTGAAATCCACTGCTGAGGGGAGCAGGCGAGACAGGAGAGGTCTGCTGTACCATGTGGGTCACCTCTCTGGCCAGGGATTGAACTTGTACTGCAGTGGCTGTAGATAGCTTCATAGTACTATGACTTAACCCCTTGTACCACCAGGGAGGTCCCAGCTTCTTACCCTTTTGTGAATCACTGAATGGTATAGATTGGAAGTAACCTCCATATGTGTCAGTGAAACTGTGGGGAAGAATTTGGGGAGGTAGATAGTATGGAAAGGATAAATATACATTATAGGTAGTAATTTTTAGGGAAAGCCAATGTCCATGCACAACTTTTCCTCAAATTCCTGTTGTGTGTTCTACCTTAATTTAGAACTACTTTTAATTATGGAGTTATGGTAGATGGATGGTAATAAGCACAGTCATTAATGAAATGCAAACCATTATCTTGTACTTGCCTTTGGCTCACTAAACTTTTCAGTTAAAAAATGTACAGTTAAAAAAATGGACACGAGGATAACATTTACAAATATATTTTATTATTTGGGAAGAGAAAGTTTTTATTTACAGACTAGTGGCATAAATTTAAAATAAGTATAAGCATCTATGAACCTATAGTATTTAAAACAAAAACTTTATTTAGATATCAACCAGCTTTCAGGGTATTTAATTTATATACCTGCCAGAAAATGTAGAATTTCATTGTTTTAATTTACAAATGACTTTTACTACACATATGACTTTAATAACTGAAAATGAAAATTTATTATATTTGTGTTATACCCTTACATTTAAAAACAACATCTAGAACCAAGTTTTCTAACGTTCAGTCACAGAAACAGCAACTTGATTTTTTTGGTTTTTTTTTTTTTTTTTGGTTTGCTAACTATGTTTTATAAAGTCTATAATTCTGAATAGGTGGAGCTCAAGTGTTAGGGGAAATTTTAAACTATTTACTTATTTTTCATCATGCTGTAGGCACAGTGTATGAGTCATTATTACAAAAGAGTCATACTTTATTTCTTTCACATTGCTTTGAAGCCAGAACCTTTCTTTAGCACATATAATGTGGCCTTTTCATGAAGTCAACTCGGAAACTTGATGTATATGGTGGACCATTGGATTCTGCCAAATGTCTAACTGAACACTGTTGTCCACAAGGTTTTGTCTCTTTAGTCATTTGGACTAATTTCCTAGGATGTACTTGTGTGAATAAAACAATGTTAAGGGAAATAGAGTAATTTGAATATTTGGACATGCAACTTATTTGTTCCTCTTTTTATTCTCTTGCAGAGAATGGGACAGAGAGTTGGCTTCGAAGAAAAATCCAAAACTCATAAATGCCCTTCGACGTTGTTTTTTCTGGAGATTTATGTTCTATGGAATCATCTTATACTTGGGGGTAAGAATCTCCTTTGTAAATTCATCATGGATGAAATAATTGTGTTCATTTTTATGATGATGAAAGGACTGGTGTAATCTGGTATACAAATAAAAAGACAAATTCAACTCAAAATACAAACAATTTCTTGGAACTAAGATGTTCTGGACACAAGTGGCAATTTACAATTTAAAATGGGGTTTTTGAATTTTTTATTAAAAAAATTTCTGTTGTGAGCACAGATCACATTATCTTATTAATACATGAAATTGTCAGTGCTTTTATTCAACAGAGGAATGTCAGGAGAAAAATTAGGTCAAATGCAGTCATTTATATAAATATTTATAATTTGATATTACATCTTTTTACAAATTGTTTCAAAGAAAAAGAGCAAAAAATTTTAAATTTGGTTGGAAGGTACTCTTTCAGTATGTTTTCTTAGTCTCTTATATCTTTATCAGTGTGAAAAGAGAGCCATGCCTGAAAACTCCAGTCTTTGTGGTGTTTTCATGGAGTCTGGGATGTTTTCAAGCTGCTGTCAAATGTAACTGTGATCTATTAGTTTTTATACCACTAGAGCATCATTTTAAATTTTGGTTGTAACCTGTGAGAGTTAATGACAAGGTGAAAATGTGTTTAGTTGTCAAGTAAAGATTGTATACAATATTTGCTTTGGGATGTTAAGTACCATCTGCATGAATTTTTATTGTGTTTATTTCATGCCTCTGGGAATGAGTGATGCCACAGTATCTCCCAAAGAGATGCTGTACAGTTTGCATTGCTTTAAGAACCTGTAGTTAATGCTCACCAAATAAAAGCCATCTAAAAATTCTTCTTGACAAAGGTGACTAGCTTTAGGTCCAGGAAAGAAATTCTTCTGACTTTCAAGTCTATCTATATCTTTCAAGTCTTTCTATCTGTCTGATATATTTGTCTATTCCTATGGAAACCTGGAAGAGTTTGGGGTTGTAAATATTTTGTTGGTAAATATAAATAAGTTATCTGAAGAGTTATTTTATCTATGAGGGATTTTCCTCCGTAAAAGTACCCGAGCTTCAGAAAACAATTTTATTTATAGCTTCTGGCCCTACTAATTAAAAAAAAAAAAGCTTTGTTAGTTGCTTAAATGACTACATTCTTTGCATTTAAATCAATGTATAGAAGTACAGTTTACTGCTGTAACATTAAAGAATGTGATATTCTAATTATATCATTGTTAAATTATAGTCAGTATTTCAAACACTTATGTCATGACTAAGACTTTGTGAAACTCAAAGTACTCCCTAATCATGTTCTCCATCACGTGTGTCCATTGATTAACATAAACACTA
Organism: Galemys pyrenaicus; assembly: GCA_019455555.1. Lineage (NCBI taxonomy): Eukaryota > Metazoa > Chordata > Mammalia > Eulipotyphla > Talpidae > Galemys > Galemys pyrenaicus. The sequence goes on along the minus strand of JAGFMF010011425.1, from coordinate 745,395 downwards.
CTGAGCAGAAGCTGAAGAGAGGCCTAATTACAACCCTTTTAAACTGTGCCTGGCTTGTGAATTAATTTATTCCTGTAGATTCCACCAGCATAGAAATTACATGTGAGCAAAAGTACTCACCTAACTGAAAGTTTAGATGATGCCCAAACATTTACAAAAATTTTTTTTGGTCTGGTTCACACAGACCAAAAAAATGAACATGATATGGTTTAATATTTATTGAGTATCTAATGTGTTCCAGATTCAACATTAAACCCTTTTTGTAGATTATTTTATTTGATTTTCTTTGTAATCCCTTGGAGCAGACATTATTATCTCTGATATTCAGAGAAGGAAATTGAGATGCAGAGAAATTAAGTAACTTTCCCAAAGTCACGCATGTGGTAAATTTGAGTGATAGCTGGATCTCTTTAGCTCCAAAGCTTATAACCTTTCCACCATATCAGATTAAAATTGCTATATAATTATATTTACAATGATTATATTTAGGTACTCAACCGCATGGTAACTCTACTAACTGGTCTTTTGTCTCCTGAGCTTCTTTGCATCTTCTCAGAAGACACAGGTTAACAGGATCTTGAAGGCTGATAATTCTTCCAGGGTCATCTCAAGGGCATATCTGAAGAAAGTTAACAACAGGAAACAAGAATGGGAAGTCAACTAGAATCTTCTCACTTCCTTATACTTGGGAAGGAAATAGGGGAAATTCACCCAAGAAATGGTAGGGTAAGGGCCAAATCTATAAACAAAATTAAGGGGTAGAAGAATGGAGTGGGTGTGGAGAAGGACAAACATTCTTAAACTTTTCAAGTTTAAAAATATCACAGCAAAAGGAATCTTAACAGCATTTAGGTGCATTTAACAGCATTTAGGTGCATTAGTTACTCATGGTTGTGGGTGAAGGGTTATGTGTTCCCTAGATAGCCAGAACCCTGGGCTACAAGTCTAGATCTGACCCTACATTTGAGGGTTAAATATATTACCACCAGCTCAACTTTTGCTGATAATCAACAGAATGTTAGTAAGGAAAAGTGATCGGGAAAGCTGCTGAAATGTGCGTGATGAGAAGGTATGGAGAGTAAAATTTTTATTGGCAATGGCACAAATTTGGTGAGGCTGTGGGTTTCTTACCCTTGTCATAAAGAGGAAGACTCCCTGAGGCCAGGCAGTTTTAAGTGATAAAAATGTTGAAAACTGTAGCCTCAAAGAATTTGTATTATATTGTGGTTCATAAGATGACAATAGCTTTTAAATAAGATTGTTCATGAATTCATAATCACTGAAGCTGATGTATGGAATTCTTCTTGATGCTTTGGGAACTTTTCATCGTGATATTTTTTTAAGACAATTGCAGTTTTTTAGGATATCTGACCTCTGACCTCCACTGTTTTTGTTCTTTATAGAAGAAGTGGAAGAAACAGGTATTATAATGGTAATTCTATCCTTTAAAAAATTTGTCCTAATGTCTTACTATTTATGGTATTATTTTTGGGGCTCCTTCATTGGTGTGTGTATATGAGGAAGGCAGATTCCTTGGTAAATTTTAAATTCCATTAAGTGAGCAGGAATAGAAGTTGCTTTAACACTTGGTAAAACTTATATGTACTTTCAAAATATTCAAAATTCATAGATTCTTAGTCTCTCTGAATCAGGATAATTTTAATGTAAGGAATGTTGGATGGTTTCAGAATTGATAGAAAAATACTATTCAATTTACTGTTGACCGTGAAAGGTTAAGAAAAAAGGAAATATCATCATGGAGACTGTCTTTCTGTAATACTGATGCAATTTTAAATCATATTAGCTATGGCCTTTTGTTATTAACTATGTACTTAGTTTTTCTCCATCTGACTCAGAAGCCAGATACAATACTGTCTTTTAACATTTAAGAATGCCAGCATAGAAGAGAAACTGGCTGTTGAAAAACTGAGTAAGAGTCAATTAAGGATAGTCTGAGGGAAGCCAAGTGGAGGGAGTTCTGTAAGCAGATTACTGAGAGAATATGGTTATCACAATATATTTGTTATGATAAGAAATTCACAAACATTCTCTGAAAAGTGTTCTTGATTCCCAGGCTTCTCTAGGAATGTTTTCCATCATAAAATTGGCATGCATGGGGATGCAACTTGGGTCAACTACTTTTATTCATTAAATTCTAAGATGTTTAAGGACATGAAAGAAAAGTTCTTATATTCTAGAAGCGCTCATATTCCATATTCTGTATTGCAAAAAAAAAAAAGGTCTTTGTCTTTTATGTTTCAACAAAGTAATTGGATATGTGTTTGAATACAAGCTTCTTGCTAAAGATGGGAGAGTGATTTGGGGGAATTCTGCACACATACAGTCCCTGACCTCGACGCTTTGATTTGTGTCTCTCTTTTACCTAACTGGCTACCTAAGGACAGCTATCTCCAGCAATATCCTTCTAGAGGCCTATCAGGTAGGATTCTCTTCTCACCTTCCTTTCCCATCCTCATCTTTCTTTGTAAGTAGCTGTTTCTCTGCCCCCAGCAATGACTTGCATGCTGCACTGCCTGAGCTCACACTATACACTCAAATCACTACTAGAACCTCCATCTATAATACATGTGTACTTCTTACCCATAGCATCCCATCCATTCCCCCCAGTTCCTACAATGAGAGGACCTAGAAGTTCTTGGCATTTAGATTTCCATGAAATATAAGGAATTTTCAGTCTTTAGAGTCACCAGTACCTGCACCCCATATCAGGTCATTTAACTGCCCTGGGATGGCAGCTGGGCTAACAGTAGCCTTGAAAAGTTTTCTGATGATTCTGATTCAAATAGACAAGAATGGGCATTATCACTGAATGCCTCTGATTCTGGTTGAATCTAAGTGAGAAGATTGGGAGGGGAGGTCCACATAGAATATTTTCATTTGATTTTATTTTCTTAGTGACAATACTGAGACAATTTAAAACATGGTGAAATGAATACTCACACGTTTAACGACAGATATTCTGATTCAGGAAGCTTCAAGTGGGACCTGAGATTCTGTATTTCTGAAAACACTCAGGTGATAATGCTCTTTGCCTGAGAGTTGCCTCTATATTGCCAGATCTTACTGGGTCATGGAAGAAGAGAAAATCTAATTAGAAAAACAGTTGTTAGAAGAGAAGTAGACAGACTCATCAGAGCCAAGGAAACCCTAAATGAAAGTGACAGGAATCTCACTGAGACTGAAATGTAGAGAAGAGTATATTGGAAAGTTCCAATGTTAACTATTAATTTTCCGTTTTCCTTCCTCCTGCACCCTCCCCCAGAGTCCCAAGAACAGATATAGGGTGCATGAAGAGGGCCAAGATACAGATAAGAGGCACACATTTCTCTTCCAAGACTGCAACAACTGCAAATGTTATATCTTTTTCTGCAGAAGCATTGTTGTACAGGGTGATTAGGTTTTTACACTGGTATTTGAACAGAAAGTTTCTCCAAAGCGTTAAGTGTGCTTTTGAAGGGTAGCCTATGTATCCAACACCTTGTTCAGTAGAATTTGCTCTCACAGACATGTGAATGAAGATTGTATTGTAAATTAGGGATTGTCTGTAATATGTACTTACCATTAAGCTGTATGGGGCCTATTTCTCTCTTTCCTGCTAGGAACATGAGGCGTCATTAGCTCTTGTAGCTGACCAGTGTCCAGCAGTGACTAATGAATATGATGTGGTAAAATATATGTGATGTACTCAAGTATATGCTTTTTTGAAGGTAGAACATTTTGTTTTTAACTCTCTGGGTTATGCTCCTGTTCTGATGCTACAGCCTGTTTTATGATCTTTGGGTTAATTAAAGATACATCTGCATCTCAGTTTTCTTAACTGCTCAATTAAAGGGGCAGTCATAAAGGATAGCATATATGTAATCCTTTTTCTTTTTCTAAATTATATTCTATTATATGTAGCCTGGAGAAATGGCTATTATCTTAAATTACAGCAGTTAATTTATAACTTGATTTGCTAAATTGATGTTAAAATGGTTTACAAGTGTCATATTAACTACAAATATATCTAAATCTCTAATACTTGCACAAATATACATATTATTTACTTATTTCTTAATATGTATTATAAATGTCTTAGAGTGTTGATATGATTTTCATAGGGCTGAGGAAAATATTTTGCTAATGTTTAAAATCATAGCTAGATTTTAAGCATTTGTTAAAAAAATTAATATTTGAATATAGTTTCCATTATTGCATTGTCTGGATTAAACCTACTATTGCTGCTTTAAAAGGAGACCCAAGAATTTTTTTCTTACTAAACATGGCAAATGTAGCTTAGATTTCTAGTGAGGGCTTTGCTGGTAATAGTTAATGATCATTATCAACTGATCAATACCAAAAGGAAAATACCCAAAGCAAAACATTTTTTTAAAAAAGATTTTATTTATTTATGCATACAAGAGCTGGGGTACAGGCCAGAGGTAGGGGGTAATAAGAGTATTCACCAGAGACAGAGTGGGGAGCAGAACAGACAGACTGACTGAAATACATTGCTGAGGGGAGTAGCAGGTGAGACGGGAGAGGTCTGCTGTGCCATGTGGGTCACTTCCCTGGCCAGGGATTGAACTTGCGCTGCAGTGACTGCAGAAGTTCCACAGTGCTGCACTCAACCCCTTGTGTCACCAGGGAGGCCCCAAAACAAAACATTTTGAAATGGGCATTGAATATAGAAAACATTATTTAAAGGTAGACAAGTTTTATGATATTTTTGAAAGAATCTGTTCTTGGTGTGGTGTACATATATTTTTGTAAAAACTGCAAACATTTGTGGCAAGGAATAGGTTTAATTTTCTATCCTGAACTTGGAAGAAAGCTCTTCCTTTAGCAATGAGTATAAAGACAAAACTTACCATCAGATATTAGCGTATCCAGGTAAATATTGGCACTCTTCTTCGCCATGTCAGAGGCTGAATGTTAAATGTTTGCTTTATATGTAAGTCAGTAAGAAGTGCTAAGTTTGGATTGTATCCTCTATTGTGTGTTTAATTTCTCTCATGTTTTTTGTTTGCATATTTTATTTTTTCATTTATTATAAGTTACAACAATTTTCTATCCAAAGTTTTATTATCATTTTAGGTATCTTTTAGCTGTGAAAATAATCAGATAATCACCAGGAAATTTGATGTGTAGCGGTCTAAGGGAAACCCTTGAGGTCTCCAAAGGCAAAGCAAAGGTGCTCAGTTACATACAGTTAACCCTTGAACAACATGGGGATTAGGGATACTATCCCCTGTGCAGTCAAAAAATATGAGTATAGCTTAGGTGTAGTGGTCTGTTGATATCCATGGGTTTCCCCCACTTTGGGAATATGTACTTAATAAATAGCAGGGGACAATTACTTGCTATATTGTGTTATAAATCTGCCTTGCCTCTTGATATATTGAGAATACCTTTTCATGGCATTAGATGTCTTTCTACATAATCATTTTAATGCTCAGTGAATCACATAGCTAACATAATTTGTCAGTTCATTGTCACAGTGCTACCAGTTATTCACAACAGTAAACAATCCTAAATGCACATCAAAGCTAAATTTTAGTAGATTTTCAAATTGCCTTCCAGAAAAGAGTACTAATTTACTTTCTTACCACTAAATAATAAAGGATCTGTGTTCATTAATAATACATATTACTATTTTTAAAGTGTTTCCAAATTACTAAGTGAAAAAGACTATATTATAATTTTTATTTACTAAACTTTTGGTTCCTGGTGAGTTTAAATTTTTTACATATTAATTTTGGGCTAGTGTTTTGTTATGTGTGTATTGCCAATTGTGTACTTCATCTTTCTTTTTTTTTTGTCTTTGCTTTTTTTTTATAGATATATGAGAGAATATTTTCCCCAGCCTGTCATTTGTTTCTAGCAAGATTTTATTTTTAAACTTAAGTTTTAATTTTTAAACATTTACTGCCAAGGCTACATAACTTTTTTTTCTTTTTTCTGCCTTTCGCTTCAGCCTCCTCACTTGATTATTGTATAAGCACATCTATATGTTTTTACTGTTTCATTTTTGAGGAAAAAAATCTAATACATTTGGAATTTATTTTGGTGTATGTATAGATAGAAATCTAATTAAAAGGATAAGTATCTAATTTCTTTATCACTTATTGTATAATCTAGCCTGTCTCTACTGAATTAAAATGCAATATTTTATTATATATTAAATTATTACATGTACTTGGACCTGTTCCTGGACTTTCCAGATAAATCAGTAAACTTCTTTGTTATACCATATATTATTATAGCTGTGTAATATGATTTAATATCCAGTAACGTAAACCTTCTTATACATTATTCTTATTTCTCAAATGTTTTTGATTAGTCTCTCAGTTTTTCCAGTTAAAATTTATAATCATTTTATCCATTGCTTCAACAAATACTTGCTGAGTGGATATTCTGTGGTAGGCATTGTGCATTGTTGCAATGACATTGGAATTGTTGCAAAAGCTCAGAAAGACAGTTCTCTTATAGTGCTAAAAGTTCATTTCCCAAAAACCTACTAGGAATTTTTATGAAGGATACAGCAATCTTTTAAAATAATTTGGAAGAGAATGTGCTCCTTCCAATATTCAGTTTTTCTTTTTAAAAGTTAAGTTTCTCCATTTATTTGCCATGTGTCCGTAATGTTTCATAAAATATATTGTGATATATAGCTGATATTTGCATTTGTTATATTTTTATATTATAAAATATATTTTATAATGTATTGTTATATTTTTACTGTAAAATTATTATGCTTGATATGTGGGAATTTATTAATATCATTTTTAAGCCTCTATCTGTTAAACTCTTCACTCAAATTTGTTATAGAGAAAATCATATTCTATGCTTATTATAACACTACTCATTTTCCAATATTTATACTTCAAAATTTTTCTTGTTAAATTTTAGTAATAGCCAGTATTTGTTTCTGGTTTTCTGACTGTTGAGTAATGCATCTAGAGTTTTGTTAATTATGGTGCTGATTGTTGTGAAAAACCTCTTTCTTGGGCTAAGCATTATATATATAGATATATATCGATATATCTATAAATATATAAATAGCTTTAAATATCTATCTAGCTATACCTATCTATAGGTATTTAAGTTTAGAACATTTATCAGAAGTAGATATTGGAATTTTATCAGATTCTTTTACAGTTGTTATTAAGATATGTTCTTCAGAGTATTTTGGTATACTTTAAATTTCTTAATATGAGGACATTAAACCTCTCAGTATTTCTCAAATAATATCCTAGAATTCATGGTACAAATATATTTAAAATGAACAGTGATCACGATGGGGATCTGAGGATCATGATTTTGCTAACAACACACAGTAGAAAACAATGTAACTTTAGAAGTCCTTTAATCTTCTACTTGCATTAGGAACAACTAATGCTTGGGCTTGGAATTATGATTTTTCAAGTTATTTTGTGATTAATTCATTTAATACTATTGCAAGCCTGTACCATGTTTTCTGTTTTCATCTGAAGTTTCTTTCATGGTCTGAATATCCAGCAAAAACAGATTTAACTGTATCTGGAAATGTCTGTGTGTCTGAAAATAATCTGTGTAACAGGATAACATACAGCATTTATAGACCAAGAAATTAGGACTGTGTTTCTCCTAGTCATTACAGGGATGCTTTGTGTAAAGGATTGTACTTCATAGATTAAGCAAGCTATCGGTTGTCAGTATTTTCCTTTCTAAATAAAAAAATCAGGTGATATCTGTAAATGGTTCTATTGTAAATATTAGAGAACATGCTGCTTAAAAGAGATTAGGGAAAACTGTTGAAGGGGGGTTGGAGTGCTAATTTTGTCCTTGAATGTTAACAGTTCCATAATGGTGAGATTTAAGTTGACTGCTGTTTGCAGATGGTCCTCTAATTAGAATTTTCTCTTCCCTAAATAAACTAATTTGTTTCAGTGAGTACATAATTTTCCAGATTAATACAACCGACATCTTTGTGAAATAGCCATTGTAGTTCAAAAGAAGAGTATACCCCCTTTCAGTTGAGGCAAGATGACAACAAATTCAATGATAATTTGTAAAATGTCCAATCAGATTAATACACTTTTAGTTTGCTATAAATAGCAAGTGAGTAACTATTCAGTGAATGGGCCTTTGTGATAGAGATGACAGGATATGAAGACAATTATAGCAATATAATGGCAGGGAGTTTAGTTCAAATTATTCAGTAGGAGAACAAACTTATAGGTATACTTTTGTAACTAAAATTTTTTAGTACAACTGGCTTGGTAAAATAGTTCTCTTTTTCCTTAGAATCCTCTTTTTATTCTATAAGTAGAAGCTACTCCTTAGAAATGTGTAATGTGTTTATTAGTAGTACTATATAAAGATAGTACATTTAAAGATTTATTGATTTATGCATACAAGAAATGGGGTACAGGCTAGAGGTGTGGGGATTGAGAGGATTCACTAGAGACAGAGTGGGGAACAGAACAGGCAGATGGACTGAAATATACTGCTGAGGGGAGCAGTGGGCAACAAGGAAAGGTCTGCTGCACCATGTGGGTAATTTCTCTAGCTGGGAATGGAATTCCTGCTGCAACTGCTACCTATAGCTTCATAGTGTTGAGACATAACCCCTTGCACACAGGGAGGCCCTATTAGTAGTACTATATTATTTGATATAATATCTATTAGGAAAATATGTATATAGTCTCTGGAAAAGGGAGAAAGGTGTTTATGCTAGTTATAATATAAGCAATTAAATTCTTGAACAACAGAGATAGTTCTCTTTCAGTTGTTATAATGAACAAGAAATGATACTTTATCTGGTATTATGGTAATTATCAATGTTCCTGTCTGTTCTATAGCCATGAAGTTTCAGCAAGAGGAGCACGTGGTAATACAAAAATAAATCAAAGTAAATATAGTATTGACATTTGTCTACAAAAAACAAGAAAATCAGAACATTTTAGAACGATTTAAACATTCATCTAAAATAATTTTAAGGATAAAGTATTACCACTGTGAAAAATTGTTTTGTAATGTGGATAGTTAATACATATAATTTTAAATCCAAGATCTATCTTGACTGTGCATTTTCCTAGTATAAGGAGTTCCTGTGAAAGCCATGCACACTAGAGAGAGTTAGGCATAGATATAACTTAATAAAGTTGCCAGGGCAGCACTTTTACAGATAAATAGTTTAAGGATGGAAACAACCCTCTCTCCTACTGTAGGGTAATGGAGAAAATTGCATAATTTATACACAGGATGTCATGTTGGTTAAAATTTAGAATAAATGAAGTAGATATACAGATATCCCTGGGAATAAATATATAAACACAATGTTAAAGAAATTGTAGAATGTGTGGTATGACACCATTAATATAAAATTTAGAACCCAAAAAATAATGCTTGGGTCTCTCTCATGGTGCAAGGGGTTTAGTGTCAGCACTATGAAGCTATCCAAAGAATAGCAGCATGAGTTCAATTCCCAGCCAGGAAGCTAACCCACATGGCGCAGCAGACCTCTCCTGTCGCCTCGCCTGCTGCTCCCCTCAGTAGATCTGCCTGTTCTGCTCCCCACTTTCTGTCTCTGGTGAATGCTTTCACCCTCCGCATCCATGGCCTGTACCTCTGTTCTTGTATGCATAAATAAAATATTTTCTTTAAAAATAATTCTTTATTGGTATTCTAGAGATAGATACATGTGTAATAAAAGTATGAAGTGTGCATTAAATCATGTATGCCTGAAACAGTGATTTGTACACATATGTTTTTAAAAAAATTAGTGCTATTCTATAGACAATCTTTTTATCTGTGTAGGAGGTAGTTTATTTTTCAGCACTTTTTCTGCTTTCTGCAATTCAAACTTATATTTAAGATATGGATATATGTGAGATGAGAGAACTAATATCCCATGATTGTGATTAATTGGGAAAGTTTTTAAAACACTGGAATTTTTTTTTTATATTCAGAGTCTGGGTCTACTCTACACAGTAATTTTGGAATGAAGTACTACGTGCATAGTAAAAAATGAGCAGCTACACAAAACCAATGGTCAATCAATGACAGCACTCTATAGGTTAGATTTCTTTCAGAGGATGAAACTGATATAGAAAAATACTTCCTTTTTTCTTCATATCTGGTAATGTCTTTTATTAATTTGTTGTGTTTCATTGAGGTAACATTAATTTATAACACTACCTATGATTTAGAGGTATAGATTCACACTTCTTTAGTTGTACCTCACATAATCTTCCACCTTAGTTCACTGGGCTTCCTCAATTCTACAGTTAGAGTTCTGGGGCTTGGCTTGGTTTGGTTTTGTCTGTTCCTTTATTTTATTTCTCTATATTCCACATATGCATGAAATCATCCAGGGGTTGTCTTTCTACTTCTAACTTACTTTGCTAATAAGCATAACCCCTCCAGTTTATTCATGTTGCAAGTGGTAAGATTTCATCTACTTTTCTTAAAAATGAGTAATATTTCACTGTTTTTATTTCACATATATTTTTTTAAAGATTTATTTATTTATGCATACAAGCACTGGGATACAGGCCAGAGGTTTGGGGGGTGAGAGGATTCACCACAGAGAGCGGGGAGCAGAAC
>JAGFMF010011425.1:714799-734752 GCA_019455555.1 Galemys pyrenaicus | reverse complement strand
AGCGGGCACAACAGGAGAGGTCTGCCGCGCCATGTGGGGCCCCTCCCTGGCCAGCAGCAGGGATCGAACTCATGCTGCAGTGGCTGCGGTTTGCTTCATGGTGCGTTTCTTAACCCACTGCGCCACCAGGGAGGCCCCTTATTTCACATATTTATCTCCTAATCTGTCTTTGGACATTTAGGGTTTTCCATACCTTGGTTATTTTAAATAGTGCTTTGATGAACATAGAAGTGTATATTAGTGTGCTTGCATTCTTTGGATAGATACCTAGGTGTGGAATTGCTGGGTCATACTGAAGATATATATTAGTGTTTTGAGTAATCTCTATACTGTTTTCCATAGAGGCTGGACCAGTCTATATTCCACTTTGTCCATATCCTCAATAATACTTGTTATTTCTGAACTTTGGGATACTGACCATTTTCATATGTACGAGTAGTATTTCATTCTGGTTTTGATTTGCATTTCCCGGATGATAAGTGATGGTGAGCATTTTTTCATGTATATATTGGCCATCCGTATGTCTACTTTGGTAATGCCTATTTTGCTCTTCTGCTCATTTTTTCATTGGCTTCTTGCTTTCTTTTTGTTGAGTTATATGAATTCTTTCTAGTTCTTAAATACCAACTCCTTGTCAGATACATGAAGTATGAATGTTTTCTCCTATTTAGTAGGGTGACTTTTCATTTGATCAGCACGGGAGTTTTGACCTGCTCCGTTTCCGACCTGGGCCGGTTCACCCCTCCTTAGGCAACCTGGTGGTCCCCCGCCCCCGGGAGGTCACCATATTGATCCTGAACTTAGTGCGGACACCCGATCGGCATAGCGCACTACAGCCCAGAACTCCTGGGCTCAAGCGATCCTCCAGCCTCAGCCTCCCGAGTAGCTGGGACTACAGGCTTGCGCCACCACTCCCGGCGACTTTTCATTTGAATGGCAGTTTCTTTTACTGTGCAGAAACTTTCAGTTTGATATAGTCCAACTTGTTACTGTTTTCTATTGTCATTAGAGTTAAATCTCCAAATGAAGCCAATGTCATGCCTGTTTTCCTCTATTTAATGGTTTCATTTTGATATCTGTTTCTCTTATTTCCACTCCAATTTTTATTGTTTCCTTACTTTTACTGACGCCTGCTTTTGTTTTTCTTTTTCCTTAAGGTATAAGGTTAGATGATTTATTTATTATTTGAGTGCATAGCCTATATTGCTATGTACATCCTTCCCTCCTAGTGCAACTTTTCTGTATCTCTTACATTTAGGTAACTCACATGTTCATTTTTGTTTGTTTCCAGGTATTTTTTAATTATTATTGAGATTGAGTGATATGGTGATGCTGGATAGTTAAGGTCTAGAAAATACATAGTAATTGATGAAAAAGGAAATTAAGGGTTGAGGAAGTGTCATACTGAACAACACTAAGAGCTTAGTAGGGCTTAAAAGTATACATTCTGTGGAATCAATCAGTATACTGTCATTCCCTGCAGGGTTTAGCCTTAGGCTCCTTTTTATTAAGCCAACAAAGTAGGGCGGGGAGATTATGTATCTTTCCTTTTTGAAAGCAATTTAGCAAGATGGAGAAGAACTCCTATATATTCAGGAGAAGAGGTATTGAATTTGGCAGACAGTTTGATATTGTAATTGACTAAGGTGGATTTGGAAAACACAACTTTGAATAATTTTTATTAGCTTATAAGCCTTTGAGTGGTCTATGAATCTTTGGACACTGGCTCCTTTGAAATCTGCTGGCATACTCCTTCTCCAAAGTTCATACTGAATTCCAGATTGAGAAGGGCATGGTCCTGAAATGACTGACTTCAAATACTACTAGTGCCTGCATACTTCTCCCTCCTGTTGCCAACACCCCTTTATGTAATTGACTGGAGAAACTTTGTTAATTCTGAAGACAAAGTTTCATTACCTGAAACATTTTCGAAAGTTCTGTTTTAAAAATCACATCACCTGGTCTCTTTGGCCTTAGTTTTTTCATTAGTTTTTTCATCCGGAATGTGAAAATAATAATTCCCATTCTGACTCCCAAAGTTGTCATAAAAATTATATGAAAATATCTTATAAAATATTAAGTACTTCATAGATGTTAATGTCACCCCAGAAACTACACCTTTACTTTATAGCCGTTATATACTCTTTAATCAAAACTGCCTTACACAGATATCTCCAAATGACTATTGTTAAAATCAGAATTCAACTCCTATTTCAAAGTATAAAGATTTCAAAAATTACTTGGTGTTTCATAAATGCTGTTGTCCTCCCTAAATGCTTAAGTTCTTTAAAGAGGAAACTTCTTGTGTTGAAATTGAGGGCATTTTATGGATGGGAAATGAAATTTATTTCTATTTTTCTTCTTCTGCAGGAAGTGACCAAAGCAGTCCAGCCTCTCTTACTGGGAAGAATCATAGCTTCCTATGATCCAGATAACAAGGTGGAACGCTCCATTGCAATTTACCTAGCCATAGGTTTATGCCTTCTCTTTATTGTGAGGACACTGCTTCTGCACCCAGCCATCTTTGGCCTTCACCATATTGGAATGCAGATGAGGATAGCTATGTTTAGTTTGATTTATAAGAAGGTAATACTTCCTTGTACAGTTTCCTTGCTTCCTGTAGTGGTATCATGCTTTAAATGTGGTTCTGGTACATTTAAGGGATAAATAAAGTCAGTTTTGTATGGATTGAGATAAATGGCAGCAATGATTAATGTTTCTGCTTTCTCTTGATAATTTAATTCCCTTCAACTATTAATTATTGAACACCTTCTATAAATTACCTGTTTCATGGATTTTTTTCAATAGTCATGTCATCATTTTTTTTTAGAATCCGTGGCTCCCCACTGAAATGAATCAGTATTTTTATGTTCAATAAGAAGAGTGTGCCATGTAATTACTAATGATAACCCAAGCAGTAAAATTTCCACCGTTAACTGTTTATGATATAGAGTCAACATCTACAGTGTTATTTTAGGTTATATTTCTGTTATCTTATGATTGCTACAAATTCACAATTTGGGGAATAGTATGTGTTTGGCAATCATATGCATCTTGCCTGCTTTTCTTGTGTATTGTTCAGACAGGGGCTCAAGTTGCTGAAGCATAGTTTATATGAGTCCAAATTAAGACTTAGCTATCTTAAAAGTAAATTTAAGGTTGTTTCAATGATGTGTTCTTTTCACCAAACTGATTCCAAAACTTCGGTGACTGCTTGTACCTACCAAGTCATTATGGAAAGCTGTTTTAATGGAATTATTTGGATATTTCTTTATCTCTTTTTTCCTTTCCCTAATATAAAACATGCATACACTTGACTTACAAATGGACATGGATATGAAATTCCCTCTAGCAAACAGCCTATGATACTTCTGTAATGTAGATGCAAGGTCAATTGTGTTGTAAAACCTTGATAACTGTACTTAATTGTTCAAAAAGCCTTTTATGGACACACATAAAAAAAAAAGAGTCCACAGTATAATCAATCACTTCAGCTGTGGAAAGCATTGGTAATGAATCAACAAAGTTTTATTTTTTTTAAATTAATTATATTTGACATCATTTGTATTCCCCAGGGAGTACCCACCACCGTTCTACCTGTGCACCACTGCCTCAGTCCCTTGTGCTCTTTCCACATATTTTGCATATGTGAAGAAACTGTTAGGTATCATTTAGAATGTAGAATTTACACAGAGTACATATCAAACAGTGTTGAATTTAGTTCAGAAAGTATTTATGAAATGTGCTTACTGTCATAATTATAACTAAGACTAAGGATGTGCCTGGCAAGCTTCTAATCATTTTGGTCTACTATTTTGAGCCTGCCTAAGACTCTGTGATAGAAACTGTTATCCCTGTTTTATGGATATAATGTTTAAGAAACCAAGACCTAAAATACATGGCAATCATGCATAAGTTTCTCTGAAATTTCTAAAGTGGGTAAATTATAATCCTTAAGAGTGGAAGTTTTTTCAACTCTTAGGGAAAGTTTAAAAAAGCATGGTAAACTGTTACATGGAAAGCAAAGGCATGAAAGCTATGGGTTACAGGAAATGGGAGATAAAAAAAATAGCAGGTTCATTTGTAATAAGTCCATATATATTTTTTAGTTGAACTATATAGCCATATATCTCCTTTTATACCTGTGTGTGTGTATTAATATGTATTAATGAAGATTTAGAAGCTAGTGTAGCTGTCCTTTCTCAATATTGAGTATCTGTTCAGTGTTCACTATCTTTTCCTACCTAGTTTGCTTTTATTGACCAATATTGGTATCCTCCCCAAAGAATGTGACAATATCTCTATGTTGCTCTGGTTTGATTTCTAAAGTGATCCTAAAGTAAACTGGTCCAATTTTATCCTTCTAGGTTGTCAGCCATTACCCTTCTTTCCCTTTGCCAAATTTTGTACTAGAGTACTGTTTTGCTTTGTTCTAAAATCTGTTATTGTGGTACATCCAAATTATATTTTAAATACAAAACAAATTGAGCTTTGTCTGAATTTCAAAAAGATGGAACTAACCAAACTTAAGAAAAGTTCACAAAACTCTTGCTATGCACATTGTTCCATAATAGACCCTATAGGAAACTCAGTTACCTGAGACTGAGTCTGTGCCTAAATCACATGTAATCCAACTCAATGGATTCCTTCTCACCCCTCCAAATTGCTCAAAATAGTGTTTTGGAATTCATTGTCTTGTTTTTTTCATCTGTGTTTATCTAATCACTCTGTTTATTACATACCTATCTTAAACTCTGCCTTCTCAATGAAATCTCTTTGTATCCAGGTATGGGAACTTTTTCTTTATCTACCCAATAATGTTTTATGACAATAAACTCATTTATCATACGTAACTAGGTTGCCTTGTAAAGAGACTTATGTTTAAATAAATAATAACAATCCCTGAAGCCTTGAATACAGTGATTCATCTCTTCTGAGTGCTGAATATTATATGAGAGATTCAGTTGAAACAAATATTTGATGTGTACTGTCCAATCAAATGTATCTAGATGGCAAATCAATTCTTAATAATTTTACAGGGAAAGTATGACTGATCTTTCATAACCATAAATTCTATTTTTGTATATGTATTTTTCTTTGTAAATTTTAAGGATTTTGTATTGTTAATCTGATATTTCCAAAAATTATTAGTGATACAGTTATTCATGATATACTTTTATTGACTTTAATGATACTTTTATTTAATAGCATTACTGTAGTACTACATGAAAAATATAGGCTAAGGTTTTTTTTTTTTTCTCAAATTTCACTGTCTTTCATTCTTTTATGAACAATACTAAAACAAAATACTGTCCAAACTGTGTAACTAATTATGTAAGTACAATATCACTTTTGAGGAAAAAATAGTTATCATTCTCTCACTACTAAAAATAAAATAACTGGAGGTATGTCAGTATCATATTTGTTATGAAGAGTTATTTATAAATATGGAAAGATACTAAACTAGATGAAATATAAAATAATTTGCATTACCTTTACTTAAAATGCATTAATTCCTGAACTGTATTATGTTACTTGTATTTGTCTCTGTTTGTCAACATCATCTAATGTTCCCTTTTCCTTTTAGACTTTAAAGCTGTCAAGTCGTGTTCTAGATAAAATAAGTATTGGACAACTTGTTAGTCTCCTTTCAAACAACCTCAACAAATTTGATGAAGTATGTACCTTCTGACCTAGTATTTTATGTATTATTGTTAAAAATCATGAAACTTCCCCTCAAAGTTTTCTGAATCATACAACAATTGTAAGTGGTTAAATTGTATGCATCCCTACCTTCCTGTTTCTGAAAATTGACAAAATTAAGTTATGTAGCAGAGAACCATTCTGGGGTTTAGTGGGACCACTCAATTCAAAGGCACCTTGACTTGCTGTGTATTTAATAAGGTTTTTCAAAATTCAATGCTTGCCAGATCTTGTTTCTCTTTAATACTTTAAATCACATATTTACATTGGCAGAGTATAATACTCTGAGCAATGCCTGTTAAGTGCTGTCTTGTGTCACAGACAAAGGCAAGGTCTTTGAGGACAGACATGGTGTTTTATTTATCTTTGCATTTCTAGTTTTAGCATTATGCTGAATCCAGAGCAGATACTAAATATGTTACTGTTGAATTGAACAAGCTTATTCTGAAGATATCATCATATGATAGAGTTGTGCTGTTGAGTAGATGAAGCCTCTGGAGATTCTTTTGTTTTTGCATTTTCTATGCCATGACTCTTGCTTTACACAAATAGAAGAAAGTTTACAACAAATTCTTGACATACTCCCTGAGATATTCAATTCCTATTTCCATTGCATGAAAACACATTTCAAAATGCAGTGACTTAAAATTTGTCCCTTGGGAAATCCTGGTCTATGAGCCACAGTGTTAAAGCACATTGCTGTGTGTTCCACGTAACAAACACCTAGATTTTAGTGTCTTCAGAACCAGGGGGGTGTTTGATTGTATAAGCTCACTGAGCTTGATTTCTTTCATTTATGCTTGCTTGTTTGAGGGTGAGGGTGGATAAAATGCATTACTTTACACTATAATTTTATTTTCCAGGGACTTGCATCAGCACATTTCGTGTGGATTGTTCCTTTACAAGTGGCACTTCTGATGGGCTTGCTCTGGGAGTTGTTACAGGCCTCTGCCTTCTGTGGACTTGCTTTCCTAATCATCATTGCCCTTTTTCAGTCTGGCTTAGGGAAAATGATGATGAAGTATAGGTAACACTGTTTTTGTACTTTTAAAAGGTTTTTAAGAAAGTTTTCAGAAAGAGCTCTCTAACAAAGCCAGGACTGTTGTACCTACTGAACTGTGATTTATTTACTAGGTATCACTAAAAAGGAGTTATTTTAATGGCATCAATGATTTAGTGGTATCAGTGATCAAGATTTAGGTGGAATGAATAAAACATGTAAATGGGAGGGAATGCATATATTTTAGATAGAATTTGTAAGCTTTTCCTATTCTGGTTCATGGATCATCATGCCAGAGCCCTATTTATTTTTTTATTACAAAATGAATCCGTGATATCAACTGCTGGTTGTGATAGAAGACTTCTAGTTTGTCAGCTAGGGTATGTTAAAAAAATACAAATTTTGGGATTAGCTAGCTCTTGGCTTGGATCTCAGTTTGCATACTTACTAGTTAGGTGAGTTTCCAGCTTTTTCATCTTTAAAATGGAGATAACGACCACTTCTAGACTGCTAGAAAGATTAGAAATCGTCTGCAGAATGCATTTAGTACAGTGTCATGTTTAAGGCACTTAGTAAATGGCAGCTGTTATTTTTGTTACCATCTACTGATAAAAAGATATATGACTTTTCTTAAAACCTTGAGCAATTCTTAGTGGATAATTTGACTTGTTTTCATAAAGTATTAGATTGATTGATTGACTGATTGATTACAGAGATCAGAGAGCTGGGAAGATCAACGAAAGACTTGTGATCACCTCAGAAATTATTGAAAATATCCAATCTGTTAAGGCATACTGCTGGGAGGAGGCAATGGAAAAAATTATTGAAAACCTAAGACAGTAAGTTATCCTGGCAATTTTCGATATAGTTACTAAGTTAATGTTTAATATTTTTAAAATGAGTATAGTGCGGTGAACTTCCAATTCATCTTTTCAGTTTCTGACAAACAATTGTATTGCAAGTCAGCATTCATCATGATTTGCATAAAGTCACTTTCATGGGCTGTAGTTTTATATAGTCAATCAAATGTGTTGTTTTGCACTTCAAGGATATTTATACCTTATGAAATAATTGCCTGTGTATGTTTATATCTACTTGATATACTTATTTGATTAAAATAGTAATCATGGAGCAAGAAGTTGATTGAATCTTAAATGGAACTGCAAAAATAATAAATATATGTAATGATAATATATAATTATAAATAATACAATTCTGAACAAAATAAGTGATTTATCTGTTACATTTCACTTAATTTATGTGCTCATGAAAAATGAAAAAAAAAACCCTCTACTTGGTTAAAATATCTGTTCCTTTTAACTTAAAGTGGGATAATATCTATAAATTGTGTTTATATAAGCTCTCCAACTTGAGAAGTCAGTGTAAGAGATGATAGCCGCCACCTGAGACACAGTCATTATCCGGCACTTATAACTGCTCTTGTTTTAACCTCTGATAACCTTTCTTTCATTGATTAGTAAAGACTCCAGCAAAAAAGTCAGCACAAACTAAGACAGGATCACTGAGTGAATTTTGGGCGAAGTATAAACTATGGCATTTCCTTAGTCATGAGACTGTTTTTCTTTAGTCAAGTTCCAGGTTCTATAAACTGAAATAAAAAATGATTTAGGAGACCCAATGAGATTGACTATACAGTTAAGTGCAAATAATTTCAGGAAGTATTGATTGTATGTGAGAGTTGCACAGAGGCAGATACCCTATAAGGAAGAGGAAAAATACTTTTTGGGTGGCATGAATATGTGTTATCAGGAATTTAGGCTGTTGAATCCAGTGGACAATGGTAACTGAGCTGCAGGTGTGTGATTGTAACAACAAAAGAAATGCTGAAATGTTAAGTCCTTTGCCATGTAAATAGAAAGAGTAAAAGAGTATTTATTTTCCAAACATTATCGGTCACCTGTTTTTATTATGCCTTGCAAACAAACCCAGGCAAGGAATTATATTTTGCTTCCCAGAATATGCTTAAAGTTCTTGGAGAAATTGATTCATTGGTTGAAGTTGTTTCTCCCCCATCATTCTTGTGCTCCTGGTCACACTTGTACCTATAAGCATAGACATAGCAAGAGTGATGAGGTCATTAGAGGATCCAGTTTTCTTGGGCCTTATTGTAACTCATGGTCAGGTCATTCTTGGTGCTGACTAATCTTGACTTTGGGTTTTTTCCCTTCTTCCTCAAAAGATGAAATCTATCCATCCAACTTCATTTCTTTCTGACCAATTCTAATAGTGAATGTTTGGTTGTAACTTGTATAATCCAGTTCCTTAATGTGGCATGAAATTGTTATCTGAAAAGGTTGGACAGTGCTGACGTAAATATAGGAAAGTAAGAATTGCCTCTACTCAAGAGAGCAAATATAATGTTCTGGAAAAATTGGCAGGATGCACTTCAAAGGGGTAATTGGCTCAGCTTGGGCTGTTGTTGATTTGGGCAAAAGGCTTTGCAAAGCTCCCTGAAAAAGCAATTCCTTTATTACTGCTTAGTAATAAAGTCATTTTCAATTTTTTTTATAAGAAACTCATAAAATATTATTGTATGACTCATGAAGTGTTAGTGATTTTACTATGGAGAATATGGATTTCTGGATGACTTATAATGTTCATGAACCCGTTTTTCTTTTCTTGTAGTCCTATTTCTTCCCCTATTGTCAACTGTTTCTAATTCATTTCAATAACAATTTAGACAAATTTGTTCATATTTTTATAAACTGTTTTCTAGGTTTTATTAATATGAACCTAGAAAATATTACGTTTTTCTTTTGAAGAATAAGGATACACTTTGTGTCAGGCCCTCTGCTATGTTAACAACTCCACAAGGAGATGTTATTTTGTTTTCCTTGTGTAGATTCTGTATGCGCAAAGGAAAGACAACTTGCTTGAGATAGTACAGCTATCACTACAGAGCTAGGGGTAAAACCCCAGTGAGAGTCTAAAACCATAATCTGTCTTCAGTGACAGATAATTGAAAAAGACAAGGCTTGACCTCCTTAGACTGAATCACAATCATCTAGGTAGGGCACATTCAGCTCTATTTTCCTCAATACTGTTCTCAGGATCACATTTTTTTTTTTCTCAGATTTTAAAAAAGAGTTACTCTGGATTCTGCCACTTGAGAATGAGGAGTGTCTTCTGAGTTTTACAAGTGTGTAGAACTAGAGTCTAAATGCTAGACATGGCTGTTGCTCCTCCCTTCAGAAATCTCTACATATCTGTATCACTGCTGCTCTTTCTTTCCCTTACAGTTGCTGGATGAGGAGGATCACAGGCATCCTACTTTTTGTGGTCCTGTATTAGAAAGACAGAGGTTGAAGGCAGCGTTATGCTGTTCTCACCAACCTCTGTACTCCTTGTTTTCTGACTGTTGGAGCCTTTAAAACTATTATCAGAGTATTTAAAAAATTCACATTTGCAGCTCAGACTAAAAGAAGATCAAGAATATAATATATTGGAGTCTACAGAACTGTACTAAATGAGAGAGGCAGATTGAGAGGATGCAGTATCTATTCTCTTATTTTCAGAAACTACTTGCAACAGAATCACTTAGGTTCTTTTAAAAACCCATATTCTGGAATACTATTGCTGATTTAGTCAATAAATATATTTGAGAGGTGGGTCTGAGACACTGTATTTTAACAAGTTTCTCAGGAGATTTTAACTCATGCTAATGTTTGAGAAATTTGTGGTTTATGTACTTTTTAATTTTCTCCAGAGACAAGCTAGAATTTCTAAAGCATTGAGAATCTACTAGGTGACAATCCAATTGTTCTTTTACCTTAACATTGTCTTCATTTCCATATATAATTGATTAAATTATCAACCCACCACAAAAAGTAACCATATCCTCATTTTGATGTAATTAAAATTAATGATAATTGTAATAATTAAAAATAAAATTCATAATTTAGTAATGAATAAAAGAAATATATAAAACAGTGTAGTAATAATAATTGGGATTATTAATTTAAAAATATTTACAGATATTATATGTAGGTCACCAGTTTACTGTTCTTCCCTTTTAGATAAGATAACTCAGGAAAAGAATTAAATAACTTTCCCAAGGTCACACAAATCATACAGGGTTGTGAAAGGTTCAGAAAACAGCGAGAAAGACTCTGGAGACCACCTTTAAGCTTTATATTTTGTAATGTCTAATATCTGAAAAATAAAAAAGCACCCTGAATCTTATTTATTTTTTTTATAGAACAGAATTGAAACTGACCCGGAAGGCAGCCTATGTGAGATACTTCAATAGCTCAGCTTTCTTCTTCTCAGGGTTCTTTGTGGTATTTTTATCTGTGCTTCCCTATGCACTGATTAAAGGAATCGTCCTTCGAAAAATATTTACAACCATCTCATTCTGCATTGTTCTGCGCATGGCAGTCACTCGGCAGTTCCCTTGGGCTGTGCAGTCATGGTATGACTCTATTGGAGCCATAAACAAAATACAGGTAACATGCCTTGACTGAACAGTTATATCTAATGGTTCTAGAACATTCTAGACCTTTCTAGAAGGCTACTCTGTAGAGATGAATTCCTGGTTTTGGACTTGTTTTTTTGCATAGGATACCCTCTCTTGATATCTATAGGTGATCTAGTGAGTCCATGTAATGAAGACCTAGTGAAATGAAGACCAGTGAATTCTCCTAAGACAGAGAAATTGGAGACAATATTATTTCTGCATTCTGGAGAATTTTATTCAAATCCATAAATAAGTTCTAATGAACTTGACAATGTACAAAAAGATGGAGACAGTCATCACAAAGCTTACACTAAAAATGTTCACACATAAACCTTTACAAACATTTCCCTGGACAGTGTGATGGATGAGAATGGCATTTAATGCCACAATAGTTACTTTAAAATCGCAGCAACACTGTAACAAGTACCTTTGAAGAGAAATTATAAAATCCTCTGATGATGAGATTCAATTTATACATAGCTAATCAAATTATCACCATGAACTTATGTGTGGTTATGATTTTTATAATATGCAGATCAAAATGATTTATTATATATATTTTGACATTCATGTAATTATGAAATACAGAAAATAAATCACTATGACATAAATGAAAACTGAAGGTAAAGCCACTTTTTGGTGTTTCTGCCAATTTTTTAAATTAAACCAGAGTTTGCAAATGGTGGCACTTAGACCTGATTTTGGCCCCAGTTCTATTTATTTGACTTTTACATTTGAGGAAAAAATAATGAATTAATTTCCTGCATTGAATATTGGAAAATGTGACAAAATGTATCATGTCTTCAGCCTCTTTTGAAAAATTGAAGAGAACTGACTCCTCCGCTCATAAGCTGTGCAGCTCCCCCCTTCAGAGATACTTTATCACAATCTCTCCTCAGTCATCTTCCTTAATCACAGCATCTTGAAAAGACTATGCAACTTTGATCTGTGATTTAGACAAACTGGTGAATGTAGCTCAGAATCTTGGCAATCCTTGGAGTGTCTTGTTTCTTCTGTTAACCCCTCAGGGCTGTGCATGTTTAATGCGGGGCAGGGGTCATTGTTGAGGGGAGATACTTGAAGAGAGGAATAGAGAGTCACTGAACAGGAACACAAATGGAGAACAGATATTCAAAACAAAACTGGAGAGAAAGAAGTCCCAGGAGAAATAGTAAAAGAGAAGAGAGGAAAGCAAAAGACTAGATAAAACTTGGCAAGTAGCAGACTTCTTTCATTACCTCCTACAGGGAAGACCTCAGGATGCATGGACTTAATTCTTCCTTATGTTTCCACCTTCCCCAGGAAAAGCATGTCCTTCTTTTAGAATGAAGCGTCCTTGCTTGAAAATCAGTTGTATCAGATCTTCATACCATTTCTAAACCCAGAGAACTGATGTTTATGATACCCCTAATAAGAAGATGCTATAAAGACATTAGTTCTCTTTCTGTCCTAATGATGAATTGAAACACATGGGTGGGTAATTCAGAGATACTTTATGAATTAATCAACAAGATTAAGATATGTAACATTACAATGAAGACTCAGTGGCATGTTAAAATCTAATGTATAAAAACAGTTTTATAAAATACCACATGTTTAAAGATTGCATTTCAATATGACAAATTCTAATGCTTGGCAATTTTTAGAAATTTAGAATGCTATTATAAACTTATTTTATTAAGATATCAGTTCTAATATAATTCATAAAATCCAAATATGAGATGCAGTACTATTGGAGTGTAATATAGCTGTCATGATGCACTAATCTTCTGGTTCTATGATGCATGTTTGCTCTCTTTTGAAACAGGATTTCTTACAGAAACAAGAATATAAGACATTAGAATACAACTTAACAACCACAGAAGTCACGATGGAGAATGCAACAGCTTACTGGGAGGAGGTCAGAAATTTTTTTTAATGTTTGCACTAAATACTGAAGCATTTTCTTTTTGGTGAATCTCGTTTTCATCCCAGTGCACAACAAAGTTAGTGTGATGATAGTTTGTGAGAACTGAAAGGGCAACCACTCCTCTTATTTTCTAGATTAAGAAGTAAAGTCCCAGGAATATAACAGTATAAATGTCTTTTCAACTTTTCTATCAGGACTTGTTTCACGTGACAGTTTAAGAAATAATACAGATCTCATCAGTCTTAGAGCCAAACAGAGAAGGATTTGCATCCTGACTCTGACATTTGTGTAATTTAGACCAAGTTACATTGTGAAGCTCTTTGTTCTCCATCTGCAAAGTGGGAATATTAATATTTACTTTGTAAATGTGTTGTGAAGATTGGCTGTGATAACTTATGTGACGTGTTCAGTGATTATGAGCATAATTACTCCTCAGTAGATGCTAACTTTTCTGACTCAAGTGCTATTCCAAAGTATATTCCATATACCAGTCAATATAAAGGTGTATGAGAGATAGACCAATGTATTTTTACTTATTTTCACTTACTTTTATAAATTCTGTCTTATTTCTCATAGCCAGAACAAAATATTGCCAATGATTTTCAGTATATCTTAGTATTGAGAATTTTTGATGGTTTTATTACTGTACGCTTGTTGAGTTACTGTTTCCTTATCATTTATATCTGCTGAGTAAAGATAAGAATTGTGAAACAAATGTCCTATTTCTACAAATTTCACAATATCATAAATTGGTTTTATTTATATAAATAACTCATCCACGGAGTTTCACATTAGTCCAGTTTTTAAGATACAGGTAAAAGAATAATTCTTTATCTGTCTCAAAAAATGGTTTTTGGAAACTTGTGCGCATCAGATTGGTTTTACTTCTTTGCTGTGGGAATTTCAAATGCCTTACTAGGTATGAAGAGAAAACAAAAAACTCGACATTTCCACATAGTTATTTTCCTACTTTGGTGAAAAAATCTTTTACTTTCCATCCATCTCATAAAATAACCCATAGTATGTGCTAGACACTAAAATAAGTAATTCATACATTTTGTCTTATTTAAATAGCATTCTTGTTATCCTAATATTAATATTTCAATTTTCCTGATAAAGAAATGGAAACTTAGAAAGGTTAAGAGGCCTTTTAAAATTTTTTAAATTTTTATTTATTTATTTAAATTTTTTTAAAAAAGATTTGTTTATTTATGCATACAAGAGCTGGGGTACAGGCCAGAAGCATGGGTTGGGGAGGGCAAGAGGCATCATCAGAGACAGATTGGGGAGCAGAACAGGCAGATCTACTTAAGTACACTGCTGAGGGGAGCAGTGGGTGAGCAGGAGAGGTCTGCTGCACCATATGGGCCCTCTCCCTGGCTGGGATTGAACTTGAACTAAAGTGGTTGTGGAATCCCCACAGTGCAGTGTACAACCCTTCACTTACTTTAGTTCATTTATTTTAATATTAAGCACTTTTTTCTTACATTGTTGTTAATTTGGGGGGCAGTATATGATTTGTCCCTTCAGGTGTAGTTACTATTGTTCTCCCACTATCACACTTGTGGGCCATCACTGTGGTCCTTTATGCTCTTCCACTACCCTCCTTTTGCCCCATCCCATTCAAAAGAAAGAAAGATAGAAAGGTTGAGGTGTCTACTTAGCTGGCATAACTGACAAAGGCCAAAGTTAGATTTTGAATTCAAATATCTGCAACCCTTTTTTGCTAAATTATTTTCCCATCTGTGTCTTCATCTAGTATTTGACTCTTACGTATTAAACCCACTCATTAATGGCATTTTCTTAGGACATTAATGGTATTTTTTAGGTACTTTCTTAGCCCTTGTTATTGTGCCATCTTCCATCATGCTTGAGACTTCAGTGTTCACATGAACAAATATCCCATACTGTCCTTAACAGTTATATTTTATAGTGACTTCTTTAGAAGCTTCTTTTAGTCATATCCTAAAGCTTTGTGAACACTTAAAATGTCATGTTCTGAAATCTCTTTCTTGACTTAGACTTTCCTAATCCTTCATCTCTCTGTTTCTTAATTTCACCCTTATTGCCTTTCAATTTCATCAGGATTTCTGGTGTCTTCAATTTTCTGTTTAGGATTCCTCCTGGTATAACCTCTGCTTTCTTTAAGACCATTCATTTTTTGTTTTCTCCCAGAAGTACTCTCAACTCCTTTTTCCTTTTACTGAGTGCTTTGCTGTAAATCTTTCAAAATTTATTAACTTTGATGAAGGTGGTGCTATCTGGGAAACCATGTATTTTTGTCAATTGTAAATTTTATGCAGGTAAATTTTTAACATCAACTGGGTCTATAAATCTTCTTGGGAAATCATTTCATTTACCTTCAGTGAATTTCCTTTACCATTTCCCTAAAAGCCATTTGATATTTTTAACCTTTTCCAAAATCCCCAACCTCCCTCCCCTCTGCTTCATCTCCTCCCCCAGACCCCAGGCTGATGGTGTTACCTTTTACCATAGAAGTCATCATACTGAAGGGGTGCTTCCAACTTTTCTCCCCATCCTTGGAATTATCTTTCACTCTGTTTTTGTCTAAGAGAAAAATGAATGTTTCTTCCTTTTACTGAACTATTACTGTCTTGCTTTATCTTCTCAAAACAGAAGCCCAGCAATTATTCTTTCTCTGTAAAATTGAACATCTCATTTCAACTAATTCCTTCTCACATTTAAATATTTTCAAGTTAAAAAAACTTCCTTGACTTTTGCACACCCACCCTTTTCCTCCAAATCATCACTCTCCTTCCTTTTGCTGTCAGACCTGTTCTTGCTTCCTTATCTTTATGAAATTCTCTGCCACTAAACTCTGGATTCAACCTTCGTCAATCTATTAAAATTCTTGTATTCTTAATTCTATCACTTAGGTTTAGTAACAACTTTTTTGATACCATCTTTTTTTTAAAGATTTTTGTATATTTACGCATACAAGAACTGGGGTACAGGCTAGAGGTATGAGAGGAGTCACTGAGACAGAGTGGGAAACAGAACAGTGGGATCAACTAACACATATTTCTGATGGGAGCAGTGGCCAAGGCCGGAGAGGTCTGCTGCGCCATGTGGGTCACCTCCCTGTCCAAGGATCAAACTTGTGCAGCAGTGGCTGTGTAGTTTCACAGTGCCGTGCCTTAACCCCTTGCAACTCCAGGGAGTCCCTCTTTTCATATTATTTTATCCTCATACTGCATCTACCCTGCCTGCCATGATGGGCCACCCAGTCTCTACCTAGGTTTCCTCCTAGCATTTCATGCTTTCTCTGGATTACCACACTTTGGCTCAGTAATGTCAATGTGCCAATGACCCTCAAATGCACATTTCTTGCTCCAGTTTCTTTCCTGAACTTCATACATATACTTTAAAATTCCTGTATGATCCTCAAGCATTTCACAGCATTTCCAAAAGTTTTATAAATCGACTCCTTCCAGTGTCTCCACCTTCTTGGCTGACATCACCATCCATTCAGTTATTCAAAAGGCAAGTGCCTGATGAGCTATAAATGACTCCTCCCTCACTCCAAACCTGTTTGTAGTTAATATTTCTATTTATGTATTAAGAAGCTGAGACTTAAAAAGTTCAGGTAACTAGACCAAGGTTATATAACTACTTATGGGAGAACTTAAAAAGATCTGTCTAGGTTTCTCTAACTCTAAAGCCATTTTCTACTCACAGTATTATTCATTTAAAAAGATGAGTAATTACTATTTTACTGTATACAAAATACTTTCCTATCTGTTACCTCATTTAATACCCTAAAAAATTTTGGAGACTGAGTTGGAATGTTAGAATGATTTGTCAACTATTATCTAGCTAGTTGAAAAGATGAGACAAATGCTGGATATTATAACCATTGTACGCACAACCACAGGGAAGTCATATCCATGGAGATTGTTCAGTGTTCAGGAGAAAATAAGTAAAAATGAGATTCCATTTCCTCTTATGAAACTACAAGAAACAAAACAAAATAAATCCCAAACCAGCAAGCCACAATATTGGTCAGGGGTCCTGAGAACTGGTATTCTCATACATAGATGGAAGAAAAATAATTGGAACTACTTTTTTCAAAGCTTGGAATTTTATGCACATTTTTTCTAAAAAAAATTGTGGAAATTGATACTAAAAAAAATGCTTCTTTTTTCATGGAAAAAGAAAAGTGTCAAACAGCAGGCAAATTGTCAGGCAGATGTAATTTAGGAACATGTACATTTGGACATTGACGATGTGAGACTAGATTTCCTTAAACCTGTGTAGCAACCTTCTCCTGACCAATATTCATAGCTTACCTTAGTTTGAAATATGCTGCCTTCCAAGCTGCCTGGGATACAATAGAGAAGTGGAAAACTTTCAAAAGGAATTTCATTTTCCAGCTACTCTCAGATAGTGGAGTTCAGTAGAATCACCTGATATCTCATCACATTTATATATAATAATAATAACTAAAGAATTGTCTTGGGCTGCCTAAAGGAAGGTGCTTACCATTATGATAAATTATATGTCCTATTTGGGGTGTCATTCATCTTTGGCCTACTAGTTATGTGACTTTGGCCACTTCATTTCTCTCTCTGAGTCACAGTCTACAGCTTTGAAAGAAGAGAATCATAGAAGCTACCTCAACTATGGGTGCTTTGGTGGTGGGAGAGCAACAGTGAGGGGAGAAATCCGATACTGTCAAAATATTAACAAGACATAAAACTTATTATACTATTAATATTATGATAAGACTTCAATAATAATGTTTATTTACTCAGCATATACAAAGTACATACAGAATCTTTCATTTTATTAAATGGTTTTATAATTTTCAAATGTTTTTGTCATGTACTGTAGAAATCATGTGCTATATGATTATGTGTTTTGAAGTGTGGATCATGTGTAATCATCCATAAAACAAATAGCCATTGAAAATATCTGAAAAACTATCTTTGTATTTTCTGTGTTTTTTTCTTAAAGGGATTCGGAGGATTACTTGAGAAAGCAAAACAAAATAATCAGACTAGAAACATCTCCAATGGTGATAACAACCTCTTCTTCAGTAACTTCTCACTTCTTGGCACTCCTGTCCTGAAAGATATCAATTTCAAGATAGAAAGAGGACAGTTGTTGGTGGTTGCTGGATCTACTGGAGCTGGCAAGGTAGTGTCTTTCTTTTTTTTTCTTGTAATGTAGATTTTAATATTACTTACATCTCTCCCTCCTTTTTCTGGTCTGAAACAGAAGAAGCTTTTTTGGAGAATTTCTTAAACTGATATTAAGAAAATGCTTGGGTTTGGTCTCATAAATTATTCCACTGAGAGTCATATTCTATGGCTTTTTATTTCTTCATATTATTTCAGTGATTACCCCCCCATATCTTTATATTTTGCATATCACTCAGTTTGGTGTCTTATACATGGTGGGCATTCAATAACTTTATTGAATAAGTAAACTATCCATTTTTATTGGTCCTTGGCACAGACATTTTTTCAGACCTGTGTAAGAAAATCAAGACTTGGATTTTCTCTTAGAAAACTCATAAATAAAAGGTGCCAATTTATTGATCTTAACATTTTGGAGAATAGACTTGCACTTTGTTATGATTTATTATGAGGGAAAATTGTTGAATGGGATAGTTTTATGTAGGGAATATGTAAGAATGGTAATGTATTCAGTGCTGGCCAGTCTCTGTACCACCTCTCCCCTCCTCCAACATTTTATAAACCAGAGATAAGATGTTTGGAGATACATTTGACAACAGTTGATATAGATAAACCAAAATAGCTAAAGGTAGAAGTTTACTGTCAGGAGAAGAGAGACTTTTTGGTGTTCTTCAAAGATGTGAGGTATCATTCAGATAAACATCTTCATCATCTTGAAAATAAATTTAAGGGCATGGAAGAATCAAATCAGAAATAAGAAGAGCTTCTAGCTTCAAAATAGGATGCTATGAACAACAGGTATTCCCTCTAAAAAAATGGGTTCTTGTTCCAGTTTGACTAATTTTAGTTTTGGCACTTTCTAGAAATATAAGAAAAAAATTTAGTGTCCTCTTAAAACGTCTCAAAATACTTTCCAAAATATTAAAGCCCAGGTAGGAAGGGAAGGAGGGTGGTTGGGAGGGATTTAATGCATGCAATGAATAATCTTGCACACATGCCAAAAGTGACACATGTCACTTTTATTTTCATTTTTGGTGAATTATATGTTTATATAATTTATACATTTTTCTTATGGGATGTTTTTATCTTTTATAGGTTTTGAGTTTTGAAAGATAGACTTTCTTACTCCCAGATTTTCCCTTTAGGTGTCCTCCAATTTTTAAAATAGTGTTTAATGCTTTTTTTTAATATTCTTTGAACTATTTGGTATTCATCATGCATGTGATATGAGGCAGGGATATAGTTATTTGTCCTCTAGATGGCTGTCGAGTTGTCCTGCACTGTTACTGAATAGTCCATCTTTCCCTTGCTGTTTTTAGATAGCATCTCTATGTAATATTAATTCTTTTATACTTTTGGATCTATTTTTATAGTTTTTTTTCATATTTTTAAAAATTTACATATATTTGAGATCAATTGTAATCCCCATGTATTCCCCATCACCATATCACCAGTGCACCATCACCTCACTCCCCCATGCTCTTGTCTGCCTTCCACCCTTTCCCTCTTCCCTCCCCACCAAGTGTCCCCAATTTATCCTTGTCTTTTCATTTTTGGTTTTTGTTTCTTTCTTGTTGTTGTTATTATTATTATTGTTCTTATTCCTTTCCTTGATCCTTATTTGGTTCCCTTCTATTCCTCCTAGGGGAGGAACCATCTGGTGTTTTTCTTTTGCCTTCTGACTTACTTCGTTGAGCATAAT
>JAGFMF010011425.1:667353-711211 GCA_019455555.1 Galemys pyrenaicus | reverse complement strand
AGTATTCTTGGTTGGATTTTGTTGGCTTGGAGTTTGTTACATATGTCCCTCCATTCCCTTCTTGCCTTCAGTGTTTCCTCGGAGAAATCTGATGTCAGCTTGATTGGTTTTCCTTTATATGTGATCTGTTTCTTTGTTCTTGTCAGTTTCATTATTTTTTCTTTGTCCTGGACCCTTGCAAGGGTTACTATTATGTGTCTTGCTGTTGGTTTCTTTTCACTGTGGTAATTTGGTGTGCTTCTAGCTTCTTGTATGTCTATTTTCATTTCTTTTCTCATGTTTGGGAAGTTCTTGTCAAGGATCTCTTTGAAAAGGTTCTTGGAGCCTGCTTCTCTCTCTACATTTTCTGGTATGCCTATGACTCTTATATTACCCCTCTTGAAGATATCAGAAAGCACTCGAAGTGTTTCTTCATTCTTTTTCATTTTCACTTCTCCTTCCATATCTTTCTTGATTCTTTTTATGTCCGTGTCCTCCAGAGTACTGACCTGCTCTTCCAGTTCTTCTGGTAATTTTTGAAATCCTCCAGTTTTCTCTGATTTGCTTCATTTGTTTTTCTTTCCCTTTCTTCCATTTCTTTTATTTTCTTTTGTTGGGACTCCATCTCATTCCTCATTTCCTTGATTGTGATCTTATCCCTTTATGCATTGCCTCTTAACTCTTTGATTATTCTCATCATGGCCTTTAGAATTTCTTTGTCTGATAGATGTACATATTCCTCTGTGTCTATAATATCAAGTTCTGGATGTTGACTTTCTTTCTGTGGTGTATTGTTTTTAAGTGAACCTACTGGGTCATTGGTATTTTTCTTTCTTCCCTTTGTTAACCTTCGAGTTAGATTCTGTTGTGTCCTGGTCCTGCTGGTGCTGGTAGGCATGATTTCTTACTCCCTCCATTTTTATAGTTTTAATAACATTCTATTGGTTTGTCTATTTATGTACTAAAGTTTCCCTTTTAAAACTTTTTTGAAAACTTTAGTTTATAAAATTAATTTTTAATTGAGATAAGATTGGTGTACCCCCTTCAAGTTTTACCACCATAGTCCACTTACCACCAAGTAACCCATATTGGTACTGCCATAGATCATTGTGCTTCCTTCCCTCTTTGTCCCTGTCTCCCTCTCTCTTTTCTTTGTTGTTTCAGTTCTGTAGTCAGATAACAAGGGTTATTTTTCATCTTATCTTTATCTGACTATTAATTTAGTTACTTCATATTCTACATGTTAGTGACACCATCTGGTATTTATCTTTCCCTTTCTGACTTATTTCACTTAGTATCATCCCTTTCAGCTCCATCCATGTTGCCACAATTGGTATGAGTTTAATTTTTTTGATCACTGAGTAGTAGTGTATTGTGTATATATACACCACATCTTCATGATCCACTCATCTGTTCTGGAACACTTTGATTGTTTCCATAGTTTGGCTATAGTAAATAGTGCTGCAGTAAACATGGTAGTGCAAGTTAATATGTCATTAAATTATAAACTTGTATCATTTAACAAATTTATTGAATAGCTACTTTGTGCCTGGCCTTGAGTATATATTATGAGTGAACAAAATCCAGCACATATCCTTACTCCCCAAGGAGCTCACACTTTTTCTCTCAGGTGGGAGAGAAAAATATATACAGTATGTCACATGATGATAAATGCTGTGAAGATAAAGCAGAGAGGAAAAATTTTAAGTATGGGAGGTAGAGTAAGCCTTGTCGAAAAGCAACATCTGAACAAAAACTTGAAGAAGGATTTGGTCACCTGGATGTCTGGGGGCAAGTTTTCTAGGAAATAGGTAAAGCAAAGCTTTGAAATATGACTGGACTTGAGTTGTTCAATCATTAGCAAGGAGGTCAGTAAAGTTAGCACAGAATAAGCCATGGAGGGCAGGCTGTCCGAGAAGTACTAGGAGGTCAGACCATTTTGGGGACTTGTAAATGAGATCCATGGGCCTTAAAGAGGGTCTTGTAAAGAAAAGACTTTGGGGAGATACGTGCCTTTGAAGGCTTCTAAGTGGAGAGGTAACACAATCTGACTTACACGGTGATAGCTCTTTGAAAATAGACATAAGGAGATAAGAGTAGAAGCAAGGATGTATTTCAAGAGACTGTTGTGTGAATCCAGGTGTGAATCCAGGTAACAGATGGTAGCTATGGATGTTATCCAGGTAGCTATGGATGTTTTAGGACATGCTTCAAAGGAAAATACAATAAAACTAGATTGAACATATTAGGGGAATCAAGGATGAGCTAGGGTTTTTTGGCTAACTGGAAGCAAGTAACATTTACTGAGATTGTTAGAGAAACTAGCAAGTTCTTTGGGGGGGGGGTAGAGGCAGCAGAGAGTACTTGATTGAGTTTGAAATGTCTATTTCATATTCAAGTAGAGATGTTACTTGGATGTATGATTCTGGTTTCAACGAATTAATTGTTCTTTTATTCCCCTCCCCAACCTCTGGGAGTTGAAATGTCCTTGGGTTCATAGCTTGATCTCTTTTTCTTCTTATCAACATTATTTCCTTTGGAATCTCATCTGACCCAAAGTCAGTAGGATTGTTCTTTATCCACTTAAAAAGAGATTATGTTTGAATATTTCCTAACTGGTTTGAGAGAGAGATATATATTTATAAATATATAAATATTTTATAAATATAAATGTATTAAATATTTATAAATATGTAAATCTACATGATCACTGATGATATTTAGGTCTTATACATCTTAATTTATCTTTGTCTACTTGTTTTATCATGAACAGATAAAGTTCAATTAAAGACTTCTGTGTATTTCTACATTCTCCCTATACCATATAGTTTCTAGAATTTTTGCTTTTTAAATTTAATGGCTAGCTAGCTATTCATAATTATTCAGATCTTTACTTTTCTTCATTTCATTGGGTATCTTTAGACCTGACTTCTACCTTATTCAATATGAACATCACAGCTCTTTTTGTTCCTTTGTTTACATTTATTAGTTCCAAGTTTCATCCAACCTTTCTGAATAATTTTATTTGCATTAGAGTTGTATTTGTTTTTAATATGATCTAAAAATCTTTTAAAATGTGAGTTTAACTTTTTTTAAAAAAATAAACTGATTTATGTACTCTATTACAAAGCATGTCCTCAAATACTTTTTAATGGCTAATGTATTTTGGGAATTTTTTTCTAAGTTTTTTTTTAATACTGTAGTAAAATACACAAAATAGAAAATTTACCATCTTTATTATTATTAGTTTAATTGGGTTAATATTGATTTATAATTCTATATGTGATTCAAAGGATCACATCTCTTCAGATATATTTTAATGACTTTAAGGTGTACAGTCAGTGCCTTTAAGTACATTAATATCATTTTGCAGCTGTCACTACATTTAGTTGATTTTTATTTACTTATTTTGTAAATATGCTTTGTTTGAATTCTATGATATTTATGTTTTGTGCTTTTCTTTTTTCTAAAGTATGTTGGCTATGTATGAGCATTTATGTGTGTGTGTATTTTTTATGACTTTGATCAAGGTCTGTATTTTTGTTTTAGTGGCTAAATTTATAATAATAATTTTATGTTAAATTTATGGCCTTTCTAGTTCACTAATATTAGTTCTATAAAATTGGTGTTTTTATTTCTGTTGTTATCTTCTCAATTTCAGTAGTATTTCTTAATATTTAATCTTTGTATTGTTAAATATGCTTATGCTCCTATTACTTGATTTGTTACTGTTAAATGATATCCTTTGACTTGCAGCTTTTCTTTGATAAGGCTATTGGCAAATTCCTTTACACTCCATTTTCTTCGTTTTGTTTTGTTTGTTTTTTATTTATAACTTTTCTTTGTCACGTCAAGAAATAGGGCATGTTTAAATTGTGTTCTTCAACTCCAGTTGTCACAATAATGTTAATTTTAGTCCATGATTATATACTGTATTTGTTCAAGGATATTCTCACTGATGCTTCTTAGTTATCTCTTTGATGATTTTATACTAGTTTTTTATTTTTTATTTATTTTTATTTATTTATATATATTTGACATCAGTTGTAATCCCCATGTATTCCCCATCACCATATCACCAGTTCACCATCATCTCGCTCCCCCGTGCTCCTGTCTGCCCTCAACCCTCCCTCTCATCCCTCCTCACCAAGTGTCCCCAATTTTTCCTTGTCTTTTCATTTTTGGTTTTTGTGTCTTTCTTGTTGTTATTATTATTGTTGTTGTTCTTATTCTTTTCCTTGATCCTTATTTGGTTCCCTTATATTCCTCCTAGGTATTTTTCTTTTGCCTTCTGACTTACTTCGTTGAGCATAATCCCTTCCAGTTCCATCCATGTTCCTAAAAATGCATCTAGTTTTTCATTTTTGATTGCCGAGTAGTATTCCATCGTGTCTATGTACCACAGCTTCCCGATCCACTCATCTGATTTTGGGCATTTAGGTTGTTTCCAGGTCTTACCTATTGTAAAGAGTGCTGCTAGAAACATAGGGGTGCAATATTCTTTTGAATCATTGTTTTTGTGTCTTTTGGGTATAGTCCTAGGAGTGGATTGCTGGATCCTATGGAAGTTCCATTCTTAGTAGATTGAGGAGCCACCACACTGCTTCCCATAATGGTTGGACCAGGTTGCATTCCCACCAGCAGTGTAAGGGAGCAACTTTACAATCACCCAAAGTTAGATAAAGAAGATATAGAATATCTAAACAGTCCAATTACAAGTAGTGAAATTGAAACAGTCATCAAAGCCCTTCCCAAAAATAAAAGTCCAGGTCCAGACGGCTTTACAAATAAATTCTACAAAACATTCAGAACTGAATTAGTACCTATCCTACATAGACTGTTTCAAAAAATCGAAAAAGAAGGAGTTCTACCAAACACATTTTATGAAGCCAACATCACACTAATACCAAAACCGAACAAGGACAACACAAAAAAAAGAAAACTACAGACTAATCTCTCTAATGAACACCGACACAAAAATCCTTAATAAAATGTTAGCCAACACAATCCAACAATGCATCAACAAGATAATCCACCATGACCAAGTAGGATATACTAGTTTTTAAAAGAAGGGCTACGGGAACAATATCACCAAACACTATCTCTCTTTTTAATTAATCTCTCCTTTACAAAATGAAGATAATATTGATTCTACCTTGTAGAATTATTGTGAAGATTAAATACATGAATGTGGTTAAATTATATGGAACAATAATAGCATAGAGTGAGCCCTGGACAAATGTTACCTGTTACTAATCTTTTCCTGATCTCCTCTTACCTCTGCCAGAAATCTGAATTAGGTATTTTTTCTTTGAGAACCTCTATCATAGCATTTACCACATGCTATTGTAATTGTTTCCTTTATCTCACTTTGTATCTTTGTGCAAAGCCAAGAATCTGGAACAGGAAGTAGGTAATAAATTTTGACTTGAATGAGTTAAGATAGACTCTTACAAAAACAGATTATATCCTTCTGCTTTGTATGACAATTAGAGGTAAGTGCATTGTGAAAATGATTTGATCAAATGATTTAATGACAATGTTTTTTATTTCCAGACATCACTCCTAATGATGATAATGGGAGAACTGGAGCCTTCAGAGGGTAAAATTAAGCACAGTGGAAGAATTTCATTCTGTTCACAATTTTCCTGGATTATGCCTGGTACCATTAAAGAGAACATTGTCTTTGGTGTTTCCTATGATGAGTATAGATATAGGAGTGTCATCAAAGCATGCCAACTAGAAGAGGTAAGTAATTATGGGAAAAATTTCTAATTATGCATATGGAACTTTTAAACTACTTATTGAGCTCCTTATTCAGTCAGTTGAATACATTAATATATTAGTTAATTGTCCCTTGACCTCACAATACTGTGAGTAAATCAATAAATATATGATCACTGCTGTAAAAAGCTTGCAAAAACATTAAGGAGATTTTTAAAATCATGGCCTGCTTTGGTTCTAATAAAATATGAATTGTTGAGATTTTTTTCAACTGTTAGTGAGGCAAATGTCCTCATTGGACATTGATAAAGCGTGCATTTTTTTTTCAAAAAAAAAAGATACTTCAATTTTACAAAATTGCATGAGTATCTTAATAATTTTAATAATTTTGATTTGTACCATAGCCTAATGGTACAAACACTGACTTTCCCATGGAGAACCAGATATAAAATTGTGATTCTGTCTTTTCCTTTGGCCCTAAAAATACAACCATATTCCCTCTAGTGCTGGTTATTCTCTGAAACAGGCAAAATGAATGTGATGCTACTGACCTATTTTATAATATTGGGAAGAACTAATTATCTGAAAATATATAAAATATTCCAAATGAAGCCAGAATGTGAGTTTCATGCTATTCAGTATTTAAATTGTATGATGAAGGGTTCAGTAGTATTGATGTAAATTGTATGGTCGAGAGTATGTCACTACCGGGTTAATCAGCAATATTTTCCAAATAATAATCATGATTCAGAAATCACTATATTTGGGAGATGGCACTTGGCACTAATAGATTCTTTTATGTCGCCTTTTATGAAAAGAATTATAGTGGTAATAAAATGAAACTTAAAATAATGCAGTGTTTAAAATAGAAAAGGAGTAATTGTAGATTAGATAGAAATTATAATTCTTACAAAAGAGGGCTATTGCTTGTACAAATGCTCTCTAGTTATATATTAGGTCATTCAACAGTAGTTTAAGTCCATTTCCTTATTTTACATATCCCCTGAAAGCATAATGAAAATAAAAACTGTTGTAAAAAATTATTGATATTATTATTATTATTATTATTGTTCTTATTCCTTTCCTTGATCCTTGTTTGGTTCCCTTATATTCCTTCTAGGGAGGAACCATCTGGTATTTTTCTTTTGTCTTCTGACTTACTTCGCTGATGGGGAATACATGGGGATTACAATTGATGTCAAATATATATAAATTAAAAAAAAATAAAATGGTGCCATGAGGGGGAGGGGGAATCTGAAAGTGAAAAATGTATTTTTTTAAGAATTAAAAGAACTGAAATCTTAAAAAAAAAATTATTGAATCCTAATTGAAGAACTATTTTTCATTTTCAATTCTTCATTCTTCAGAAATTCTTTCTTCCTGGAAATAGATAGCATTTTACAAACTGGACATTGTGATACTCACTGAATCTATTATTTGAAAAAAAAAAATCTGAGAGTGTTTCTAAATATTTTTCAAGGAAAGCCTGGAGTGTTAGAGTGGTAGCATCTTGCAAGATAGTTTATGGTCTTTATTTATTAGTGGAGAAGTATTATAAGTTTCTGATAGACTTTGGTTTTTGCTTTGAACGTACCTTTTCCCATAGAAATAATTTTTAAAGTAGTGATTTACTTTCCCTGTTAAACCTATAAAAACATATTTAACCAAAATATAGCACATATATAATAAATTTGAAACTGGAAGTCCCTTACCCTTGGGAATGAGCAGGTACTAAATTCTGAATAGTGTTCTAGGTCTTAGAAATACCAAGTTGAATAATACATAGTCATTTTCTAATCCTTCATTAAAACATAAAAACTATATATAGTTTAAAATGAAGGACTGCATGGTACCTAAAATACCTCATTAAAACAGCTAAAAATAATGAAGGAAAAAGAGTAAGAGGGAGAAGAACATATTATTCCTTTGTTTCCTAAGTCCATGGCCAGCTTTAAATTATTTTTAAAAGTGTTTGTAATTCTGCATTTTTCAGTATATTCTCAGAGTTGCATAACCAGAACCACTTTTTCAACTTTTCTAAAGAAACTCCAATAGCAATAAATTCCCTCATTGCTAACCCTACCCTATCCACTCCTAAGTGGTCATCTAAAATTTTCTCATTGTGAATATTTTATATAAAAGGAATTTTATAATACACAATCTTTTGTACTTAAACTGTTAAACTAGAAGAATATAAGGAATCTTCATTTTTAAAACATTTGAGACTTCCTACTTTTTTTGAAGCATAAATGGAACAAGATCCACATATTTCAGAGGTTCATGGATTAGTAGGAGAAAGAAATAGCAATAAAAAATATAATTGTTGCTCTAACAGAAAATAAAAGAGTCATTTCTATAGGAGGAGGAGGGAGCATGGGTAATGACCTGGCTCTGTCTAATGTAAGGAATCAACTCTAGGGGAGACACTAGGCTGGTTTCCTGGGATTGGAGAATTCATTTTGGAATTCCAACAGTAATAAGAGAAACTTATGATCTTGGAGGAATTTTTTTTATTAAGAACAATAGAACTGATAATAATAAAGAGAAGGTTAGGTTGCTATCAAGAATTGGGAGATTGATGATGGTAAATGGTCACTGGATTGTTGAGGAAATTAAATGAGATAAATATAAGGTTCCTAAATTAACGTGTAGTGCCAGTTAACCATTCAATAAATATTAGCTTGTTTCTACCCTCTTTTGAACCTAGAGAGAAGGATGTAAGGTAAATGCATGTAAGAGTCCCATCTTGTTACTCACTGTTGCTATGAAATTAAGAAGAACCATGATAACTATGAAGTCATCTATATGAATTTTGGTGTTGTCAAACTAGTGATAAAAGAAAATTATAAAAGTATTCGTTTATCAGTATGATAGTTGATTTGTATGGCCCCATATACAGAAGTTGAGGTTTTCTGTGGAAGAAAACAGATGGCATAAGATTCTGAATGTTTGAAGTATAGGTACATTAATTCCATATTCCAGAAATGGAAATGGAGTTAGAAAGTTATCCCAATTTCTATGTCCATTTCAGACCATATCCACAACGTTATGCCAGGTATGTTCATTGTGGTGGGAGCAGGGTTGGTACAAAAAGAAAAACTTCATCATCTTTCCCTCTAAGAACTTAGTTTTGTTGAAATATATATAAGGTACCTTTTCAGTACACTATAGCAAATGTTGGGGCAGAGATACTCTTAAGGCACCATGGAAACCTGGTTAAGGGCTTTTAGCCTATTTGCACAGTTCAGGAAAGGCTTTCTCTAAAAGTGAACACCTGGGAGCATGAGTAAAAATGGAAGAAGGTATTCAGGACAGAGAAAACTGTATGATCAGAAACACAGGTCAATAAACCACTTACTTAGT
Organism: Galemys pyrenaicus; assembly: GCA_019455555.1. NCBI lineage: Eukaryota > Metazoa > Chordata > Mammalia > Eulipotyphla > Talpidae > Galemys > Galemys pyrenaicus. The sequence goes on along the minus strand of JAGFMF010011425.1, from coordinate 702,145 downwards.
GATTTATCCTGTCTTTCTAAATGTAGAGTGTTATAGAGGGATAGTGAGTAGGGAGGAATGGAATTTAAGAGCCATGTCATGGGGGCCTTGCATAACACCCTCAGGAATTTGATCCTAGAGAGCTTTAGTCAGGGGATTGATGTGATCAGCATTTCTTTGGTTGTGATATGAGGAACAGAAATAAGATGGACATTATGACTTCACAGGATAACAGAAAGAACATACAGTTTGAAATCTGACAGAGCTGGGTTACCAAAGAAAGTTACTTAGCCTTCATCTATATTGTGTTTTATCCTCTGCAATATGGGGATGATATAATCTATTTTGCAAAACTCTTTGGATTCTTCTGGCATGTAGAAAGTATTTAATAATAAAGCAGTTTTGTTAGTACTATTTGCCATTAGTAGGAAGGAGTCTAACAGGAAACTCAGTAATCCAAATAATGTTCATAATGGATAAGAAGAGACAAATGTTAAGCAAAGGAATAGTGAAATATCATAGTTATATACTATTTGTATTAGTGGGAAAAAGCATCAGAGAAAATGGTCCTTTATCTAAGAGTGATTTTTTTCCCCTCAAGAGCTAAGAAGAGTGAAATTGGTTTAGGGCTATGGGTTCCCTGCACAACAGGAATTGGAAAGGTGGGGCAGGAAGAATTGCTAGGAGTTTAGGAAGGAAGGACATGGGGTGAATTACTTGGAAGTAAGACATCTGGTCAAAGCAGAGGGCTCTCAGGTCTTGTTAACAAATTGTCAACAGTGATTACCTCTATTATTCTATATTTTTAATTATACACTTCACTCTTCCTCTCTGCCTGAAAATATCAAATGAAACACTTAGGTTTTTATTTATAATAACCCCTGAACTCCTGTTTCTTTCTGTCTTGCTGACTTTTCAACTGAGTAGTTAGGCCTTCCTAGTCATCTAATGGGAAGCAAAAATGTTCCAAATCTCCTAAATTCTTTGTACTTTAAACTGGCAAGCGTAGGGAGTACAATGAGTACATTTGTATATGCTGTTGCCTTTGCTGAATGTTTCTTGTTGTTATCTCTTCAATTACATAGCAAATTCCTTGAGAACAGTGATTCTAAAAAATTTATTTTGTTATACTCCACCTAGCGCAATGATAGGCAGAAAGGTAAATTCTTATTGGATGACTGTTTCAGAAATATTTTGAGTAGGCGTGTCAGTTTTAAGTACTTTGCTTAGTAAATAGTCTTCTGGGATCCTCATAGTCTCAGATATTAAGGAGACAATTACAGGGCAGTACTTATTTCTGAGAATGAGAAAATGCTAAGGCTATCTTGGCAGTGAAAAATCAAAAGTTTCCCCTGTTTTCAGTGACTTCAGAGTTTCTAGTTTTGTATTGTTATTGTTGTTGCTGAACAAGTATTCTCACCTTTGAAAAAATGTTAGTGAGAACTTTCCAAAATAAAACTTTTTTTTTTTTTTTGCTTAAGTGTGGAGGAATTTTAAGCATTGGGACATGAAATACCTGCAGAATCCTTGATGATTAAGCAGCTGGTGCCAGCAAAGGATTCCCTCAGTATAGTCTCTGTCTGGCCCCTATCAGCAAATACAAACATTCATGATTCAATATGTTTTCATTTTGACCGCCAAAGTTGATGTGTTTCTTAATGTGCTACATCTAGACTTGGAACTGGAGAAGAGAACAGAATATTTCCTTCCTCATTTTTGTGTTTTTGTTCAGCTCTAATATGTACAAAGCACTTGCGTATGTAATGATATTTGGTGTCATAGGAGTGGGCAGGTAGGTATAAATTGCTCAGATAGGAAAAAACACGCTTAACATATTTCACATAGTTTTCTGATTTCAGATTGTTGCTAAAAACTATTCACTCAGTAGGATAGCTTGAAGACTTTATCATAGGAAGGGCATGGGCACAGTTCTGTGCTGATGAATTAACTTGTCACGTGTAAACACAAGAGAACAAGTTGTGCTCAGATTTTTCATCTTTAGACTTCCTCTTTTAGGAGCATCTCCATGTCTTACATTTTGTAGCCTAATTTGAATCTAAATTATAGTAGAATAGATTCCTAGTTGAATTGATATTTTTTGAAAAATATCATGTTGTATTCCTGTGCCCATTACTTCCCTTCTCATTTTTCTCTTTGCATGTGCCGAAGCTTCCCTTAGGATTCTCCTAAATATTTGCAGCTTTTGTAACCAGCCCTGAAGATTCTACTAGCTTAAAAAGGGAATCTTACGTAGTTGGCCCTTATTCATTTACTTATCTCTTAAGGGGATTATGATCATATTTTACTATTGGAAGAATGACAAGACTTCACTATCTCTTGTCTTTTTTATTTCCAGAATACCTCTTTTCTTGCATTTCACCACTGCCTTATCCTACCACCTAGCCCCAGAACTAATAGCAAGAGACTCTCAGGCAGACCAGTGTTTGGGTAATGAGTTACTGGCTGTCTTCATTCAGTGACTCACTCTATGATAAAAGTAACTGGATTTGGAGAAGTAAATGACTATTATAATATGTGTGGTGGGAGGTGGGGTAGGGCGTGTAAGAAGAGGTCAAGGATAATTAATTGGTTTCCACAAAGTTGTTGTGATCCTTTTGTAACCACAAATGGTTTTCATTAAGTGTTTGTTATGACAGCCACTGCATATGCTTTTTAATAAAAATAGTTACTGTGTAAGTTGAAGAAGGTAAAATCTGTATTTTTTATTCCACCACTGCTTGGCAGTTTTCATATATAAGTGACTAGAAGGGAAAAAAAATTGGGAGGGAATTGGGCAACATTTTCTAAAAGCCAAAAAAAAGAAAAATCGGGGCGGAAAATTGGCAAGTAGTATGAAAAACTTGGGAGGGAAGTAAGCAAAGAAGTGAGTTAACAACTGCTCTGGAAAATAAATTCCATCATGCAGATGCCACATGACTAATTAAATTTGAATTTGACCTCTGGATCTCCAGATCTGGCCAAAACTAATCAGCATTGAACAGAGGCTTGACCTTTGGATGGTCAGTCTGCCATTATAGGAGAAGTCAGTAATGTTCAATTGGGTCTGCAAATAAAAGTGCCATAGAAATTAATATTTGTATTTAGTAGTAGCCAAGATATAATGGGCATCTAAAATGGATATTTGAAACACGTTGAACTATGTTCCCTACACCAGAATAAATCATATTAAGTTACTGTACCTCTAACCACTTATTATTTTCTATTGATAGGTAATTAAATTTGAAAACACTGCCATTTATTTACAGTAATGTGAAGCAATTTATTTTACAGACTGTTGAACTAAAACCAAACAGATATTCTATGGCATTTCCTGAACTATTATTGAACTATTATTTTACTTCACTTAAGCCCTAGAACTTAAATACTAGTTACCATCTGTTGAGAGACCACAGTTAGCACACTGCTGTGCTAATAAGCACATTGCATACATTGATCTAGTGAATTCTTACTCTTTAGTTACCTATTGACGAATTTTTAGTCAAAATTAATGTGCTAACTTCTGGAAACGTGAAGTAGATTTTAGGAATTACGATTAAAATTCTGGAACTAATTATTGACTTAATAAATGAAAGTTTTTATATCTCTAAAACCAAAATAGTCCTGACATTGCTCCTCTCAGTAAGAATTGGACAGATCAACAGTAGTATAAAATTTAATTTAAAATTTCTGGGACTAAGCTATCTCATGAATAGACATTTAACCAGGCCTCCATAGTAAACAAACAAACAAACAAAAAAAACAGTAAGTTTTCCAAAGCTAAAAGTCATACTATATATTTATGTATATGCTTAATGCATTCTCCCTTTTGAAAATTTGGGATTCTAGTCCTCGTGCTGTTAGTTTTCCATTTTGTAGCAAAGACTAATTAAGAGAGACCATGAAGATATCTTTATTGTTTAAAAAACAAAAACAAAAACCTTAGAACCTAATTATGATCATAAACACCATTCCAGGAAAGGAAACTTAATTTTCCTAAAACTTCAGAGCTCAGTGTTCTCTAGGCAACACTGTTTCTGAACGGAAGTTGTATTGCCATAAATATCTTTTAGAGCCAAATGTATAACATCTCATTTTCAACTAGAAGGTATAGTTACCCTTGACTCAAATTTAAGATATTAAAATATTCATTTCAACAAATATTGCATCCTACTATGGATGCAATACTATGTTAGGTACCATGTTATACTTGTTATACTTCATGTATAACAAGAGTTGCTGATGGCAATGAATTTTGACTTGTGGATATTGGGGAGATCATACATATACAAATTCAGTAAATATTTATGAATGTAAACATTGCACTAAAGACTGCATGAAACTCTAGGAATTAATGATGAACAAGACACAATCCATGTCCTTAATGGAATTTTACTCTACTGGAAGTGAACAAATAAAAATCAATAATAGTGGTGAATATAGGAATCTATGTCAGTATAAAAGTAGAAGATATTCTAGTCTTAGAATGTTAGAGAAGATTACCCCAAAGAGAATAATATCTAAATAAATAAAATAAATCTTAAAAAACTATAAAGTGAAAAGGGATGAACAGGGAGAACATTCCAGAAAAAACAGAATGTACAAGACATGGAGCCAAAAGAGAACACTGTACATTCAAGAAGCTGTAGTTGGTTCTATGTGGCTGGGGTGTAAAATGAAATAGGCCTATAGCCAAGAAAGAGCATTCCACTTTTGGGGAACGCTATGTAATGCTGAGGACTGGGGTCTGGAAAGAGAGGTATATATGAGAACAATCTGATCATGTTTTCTATCACCCAATTTGCCATCATTTAAAAGAAAAACAATATCAAAAAACAAAACCCCAAAGATGCAGAAAGACAGAAGTTCATTCACTTTCATGTTTTGTGTAACTGCAGAAGAGTTGGGGAAAGTTGGTTTTTTTTTTATGTATATATATTCTGTATTCACCTATGTACATATATGTGTGTATATAGTGGTAGTACAAGAAGGTACCTGAGGGAAATGCAAACTGATCCACAGCAGCTGCTTTTCCTTATGGAGAAAATGCCAATAACACAACAACATTTTAGGAAGATGCACACTGGAGGGGGTAATGAGTATATACGATCTAAGAAGTTTATGAAATACTGTTATTTCATAAAGATTCACATTTAAAGGTTCAGAAATGGAAGTTTAAGAGATTTATTCAAGTTTGTCTCTTAATGATAGAACCAACAATAAAATCCAAGTCTTATATTTTTTGCTGTATCTGATTAAGGTTGTTGCTTATTTAAAAAGAAACTTTGCTAGACTGTAGTGACTTACCTATTGAACACTGCTAAATTGAAGGCAGACTGTCAGGCTTAATATCAGTATATAATTGTTTACGCTCTTTTATACTATTGAGATTATATACCTACAATTTATGAAAGAGAAGATTGTGCTAACAGAGACTTGTAAATTAATGGTATTAAGAAGTTCATGACATCATTTGGAAAAGTATTTGCAAGATATTTATTTTCATGGAAATGATATTTCAGGTTGCCATAATTCTAAATAAGTGTGTCTTGGGTAAACCACCTATATCAACACACTAGAAATTAAATAAGTCCTCCCAGATTTTCTCCCATGTTTTCTTCTTCTCTTCCTTGCCCCTTGGGGTCAGATCTCTACTTCATGACTTATAACTTCAAATTTAAAATATGGAAATTCAAGTAGATGGGCAGTACAGCACAGGGTGGCTCCCTGCTCAGTGTGTGCTGAATAGCTGGCTACTAAGAACCATGCTAGCTGTTATTAAGAACCATGGGAGGTGAGTTTGTAGCCCACCTCCCAAGGAACAGAATTGTGAAATAGGAGATTTAGTTCCTATGGACCTGGGAAACATGACCAATTCCAGAGCAGGGTCAACTGCAAGACAACCCAGTCATGTGCCAGTGAAGTACTGAGAAAGGAGTGCTTTCTCAAAGATTGGATTTGTCCCAGCATCTTGGGTGGGTAGACCTAAAAGAGATAGTTAAGGAATTAGTAGCTTTAAATGCCAGTTCTTAGACAAGTGGAATCAGAATCATCTAGAAATCTCTTCAAAACTAGTCTTTCAGGGTCATTTCAGTGAAACTGAATGACTGAAATCTGGACTCCAAAAATCTGTAATTAAATGAGTCTAATGTAGAGCCAGAGTAAGATAAATTAGATGGTTTCAAGATCTTTTCCAACTTCTTTGGAAACACCCAAAGATACCTTAAATCACTACATTTTGCAGCTCTTCCTTTAAAATTGCTCAATCTCTTGCTCCCTACCTCTTCCTTCTGTTATTCCAACATGTCTGCTCTCTGCATCTTGCCCATTTGCCTTGTGCATAAAGCACAATGTAAGTGCTCAGTGATTATTAAACATTAATAACAATGACTAACGATCCAATAATTCACTGTTGAAGACATGCTTTATCGAATGGCATTACTCCTAAAGTTCATTATTTCCTCAACCTGAGTTTCTTACCCTCTTGCTTTACCACAGCAGCTGTATCGTCAAGGTTGCTATAAAGAGTGATAAGGCAGCCATAAAACAAAATTTATGATGTTTTCCTATCTACAATGTCACAGGAAGCTCAAATGTATTCAGCAAATATTGGAAAATTACACAAGGCCATTAAATGTAACTCTCCTTCCTACTTTAAAGTTTCTCTATGGCTTCTCTTACCCTCTCTTTTTGGCCCCCTCTGACTCTATCTGTGTCTCTCCCTCACCCAGTGTAACACTGTATTCCATTCCTCTGTTATGCATTCAATCAGAGGTAATGAGCATTATTAGCAATTTGTTAACAGCCTCTGGTTTGTCTGCCTCAGTTGAATAATATTAGGATAATGAAGTTTAGGTGCCTTTTAAAAATTAAAAAGGAAAGCATTTAAACATTTGTGTGAAAAGTACATACATCACATCAGGCATGTTATATACACTTCTTAATAATAAAATAATTTAATCTTTATTGCCCGTTTATTATGACATTACTTTGACCCTCTCTAGTACTTGTTATCTAAGAATTTTCAGGTGTTTTACAATCTCGAACAGACCTAAGGTATAGTGTGCACAGAATCCTTTGAAGTTGATATGCCTTTCTGACCAGCATGTTGTTAAGGAAGTTAGCCAAAAGAACATATCTATTTGAGTAGCCATAGAATAAAAGATTAAAATTTAGATTTCTTGGTTCTTTAGCATGCTTTACCAAGCTTTCCAAGTGACTCTAAAATAACTAGTTCAGGGACCGCACTTTTGGAAACAAAGGTCTAGATGTAGATAAGCTGTGCTAAGAAATTTGACAAAATCGAAGTGGCAGTGTAGGATGATTTCAAAGAAAAGGTTTTCAGGGTCTCCTTCAAAAAGAAAATTAATTGGTCAGAAATTTTAAATGTTTATAGTTGAATTATTTTAGGCCTTGATTTTTTTTTAAAAAAAAACTTAGTTTAATGTTATATAAGTAATTAAATCCTGCCCAACATCTAAATTCAAGTGAGTGAATTCCTCCAGTTACTGATGAATAACTCCGAGAGAACTGAAGAGAGATTTCAGTCAAGTAAAGAGAAATAGAATTTATCTCTGTGTGGAAGACTTCTTGAAGCTATACATGTTTTTATGCTGCTTTTGAAACTTGTGATAGCAGAAGTGGTACACCCTTTTTTCTTAGATTATAGCTTTCATAGAAGGGAAAACATGCTATGAAGGCTGAACACCAACACCCTTAAGATAAATATATTACCAGATTTGAGTGCCCTTAGTAATCAGTAAAGATAAATGTTTAACAGTGTATACCAAACAAAGTGTTTTATGTTAAATCAAACACTGAAGACCAAACACTAATAAAGAAATCTATAAATGAACAATGGAATAGGTAATCAGAACAAGTACTAACATTAACAACAGGATATTACTATTATTAATGTATTTGATCTTGAAAGAATGTGCTTATTCACATTTCTCTGCAGTCCACCCCCACTATTTTGTTTCATCTCAGTAGTTTTCTGCTAATTATGATCTCTCAGATACTTATTAAATTGAAATTATTCAAATGTACACTTACCTTTTCACAAGTTGTTTCATTCCAGAAAATGAATGAAAATACATTGGCTTAGAAAATTAAATTTTTACAGATTCAGAAATCTTTTACTATTGTACTTTTTAAAGGTAATCTATATCTCCAGTGTCTATTATAGATAGAAAACCTATACATGACAATATCCCTGTTTTCTTCCCTGTCTAAGTAGAACTTTTCACCCTGTTTTCTTGCCAGCATTCTTCCACAAAATCTCAGATTTCAGGCATTCACTATTATTAATGTGATAAGTACTTTCCCAGCCTATTTAATTTATACTGATATCTGCATGTGCTTATCTATAAACAATATTTAGTAAGTTGTGTGTATACTTACAGTTTATATAAATAGCATGGTTTATATACATCATTTTTCAACTCCTGTTGTTCCTGCTACCACTTTGAGGTGATACGTAAAAGTAGAAATTTATTTTATTCTTTTTAACTGCTGTTCTATATTCATGTTTCCCATTTTATTTATTTGGATGGACATTTAGATTGTTCCAAGATTTAATCTATACTTCAGTTAAAAAATGTTTGAATATGTCTTCTTGTAGACTGTCAAGATTCTCTGGTGTAATATTCAGGCAAATGATTTGTGGTGTCATAGAATGCATATGCTTATTTCCAGTTTCCCTAGATACTGCTAAGTGGTACTTTAAAATCGCTGTACCAACTTAACAACCAGACATTTATGAGAGTTCAAATTTCCTCAGTCTTTGGAAGTTGTAATTGATGGAGACATTACTGCCATTCTAATTGTAAATTATTATTGTTGTTTTAACTTGCAGTTCACTAATTGTAAGCTTATACACATATGTTTATCTTTTTTACTTCATATATTTTTTCCTATGGTATTGGGCTATGACATATGCCTCTTTATTGTAGCAAATGTACTTGAACAAGAACCTCAGTTGCTATATCGTGCAAGCCTTCATTCATTGAATTTGTCTTAAGACCACTCTTTCCACAGGATGGTTTTAGTGGCTAACTGACTGTGACAGAAAAAGCAGATTTGTGTTTGGAAGACAGGAGACTTATTTATTATTGGGTTTTGACTCTGACTCCCAAAAGGCTTTGCCCAAACTTGCTTAGACTCCACAGGGTCTAGTGTCCTTCTTTCTATCTAACCTTTGGTCTTTCTCGCCTTCATTCAGGATGGACTTGCATTGAGGTCTGGCAGTTCTCTCAGTTTTCCCTGTTTCCTTTTACATTATTATTTCCCCTAATAAAATCATATTTAATACCTCTTTACCATCTGCAAATTGAAGGGCCTGGATAGAAACAGTTTTATACATTATATTACCATTCTCTAGAGATGGATGGTAATGCCATGTATATTTTGCTGTAGAGTATTTTAATTTTTTTTAACCAATTTAATCTGTATTTTCCTTTTTTGTATGCTCTCTTTATAGATCTTTCCTTTATCCTTTCTAATACAAATCAAAGCTATATTCTGAATTTTCAATATTTTTAAAGTTCTATTTTTCACTTTTAGGACTACAAACCAATGGAATTAATTTTGTATTGCTATGAGACAGGGGTATAATTTTATTTTTATCCATATAGAGATTCATTTTATGCAAGGAAATTTTGAATAGTTCCTCCTTTCCCTACAAATTTTATTCCAACAATATTATGCTAGGTCAACCTATGTGTGGATTCATTTATTCTGTACATCTCTCTGTTCTAATATCAGAATCTACTTTCAAGTTGATGATAGCTATGATTTAGCATATTCATTATTTAGATTTAATATGTTTACTCTGGTGAGGTATCACAGTGTCTCAAGCAGGTGAAAAAAGGAAGTGGGTATCAGACTCAGAACTGGGTCAAAGGAGAAACCAGTTCAAACTTCAGCTCTTCTGTTAAGTTGTTCTTTGTGTCTCCACTAGATTATAAAGTCTTAAAGACGAAGGAATAATTTTAACTATATTTAGGTTGCCTAAAATGCTCATTTTGGGGAACATAAAACTGAAATAAATAAAACCTATCTTGTTCCCAAAGCATAGAGGAAGTAATAACCCCACCCTTGCCCTTGAGAAGCTCAGTTTCTAGGGTAGCAATATACAGACAATTAATGAGAGATGAATACTCTTATAAAAAGAATAGAAAAGGTACAGCACTTTATGGAGGAAATTAAATTTTGTTGATCTTGAAGGGATTTGCCAGCTGAAGGAGAGGAAAGTCATTTCAATAAAGGGGACTACATAGGTGCAAATTTTGGTGAAAGATGTGCTGAATTTGGAGAACAATAAAAAGGTGTCACTAGGGATGGAGAGGCATTTGAAAAGAGTTCTAGGAGGCCAGGCTGAAGAAATAAGCAGGAGAAAGTTTTACATGTCATTTTTAAAAACCAGAGTTCACAAGTATCCAATTTTTCCCCATTTTGTATTGCTTTATTTTAGTAGGAAGGTGACATGGATCAACTTGAATGAACAATTTGATTTGTTTAATGTAGAATCACAGAATCTATTCTTTGGCTCAGCTATCCTCTATTAATTGAGGAAAAATATTGAACATGATACTGACTATAATTAATTTAAATCTGGAACACATGACAGAGGGAACACTTTATAAAAAAATCTATAGGAAATGCCTATACTCACAGGGATATTTTTAGCTTTAAATGCCTTGTTAATTCCTTGCTAAAAATCAGGCCTAAAAATACGTACAATTATTTTTCTTGAGAAATTTAAAAAGTAGCTAAACAATAAAATGTTTAGCAAGGAGATAAGTAAATTATTAAAACTTAAATTAACAAAATGGAAAACCAATGAAAAAATGAGAGAAGAGTTAATAATTCCCCATGTTTTTTCATTGACTAGGTCAATAAGTAAACCAATCCACTAATCTATAGTAAGAAAAATGCATAGTGTCTGTCACTCTATAGTGACTCATGTAGTTCTGTTGTAACAAAATTTAAAAACCTAGAAGAATTAAATAATTTTCTAGTAAGATGCAAATAACTAAATTGAAGAAAGAAACAAAATAACTTGAATAGACATATTACTATTGTAAAAGAGGTTTAATGCCTATTTTTTATTTTTATTTATTTTTTTAATATAAATTTTTTAAATTTACATATATTTGACATCAATTGTAATCCCCATGTATTCCGAATCACTTTAACACCAGTACACCATCACCTCACTCCCCCGTGCTCCCGTCTGCCCTCAACCCCTCCCCCTCCTCCTTCCCCACCAAGTGTCCCCAGTTTGTCTTTGTCTTTTCATTTTTGGTTTTTGTTTCTTTCTTGTTGTTATTATTATTATTATTATTGTTCTTATTCCTTTCCTTGATCCTTATTTGGTTCCCTTCTATTCCTCCTAGGGGAGGAACCATCTGGTATTTTTCTTTTGCCTTCTGACTTACTTCGCTGAGCATCATCCCTCCCAGTTCCATCCATGTTCCTATGAATGCATCTAGTTTTTCATTTTTGATTGCCGAGTAGTATTCCATCGTGTCTATGTACCACAGCTTCCCGATCCACTCATCTGTTTTTGGGCATTTAGGTTGTTTCCGGGTCTTACCTATTGTAAAGAGTGCTGCTAGAAACATGGGGGTGCAATATTCTTTTGAATCATGGTATTTGTGTCTTTTGGGTATAGTCCTAGGAGTGGGATTGCTGGATCCTATGGAAGTTCCATTCTTAGTAGATTGAGGGACCACCATACTGCTTTCCATAATGGTTGGACCATCTTGCATTCCCACCAGCCGTGTAAGAGAGTTCCTTTTTCTCCACATCCTTGCCAACATTTGTTGTTGCTACTTTTTTTGATATGTGCCATTCTCACTGGTGTGAGGTGATATCTCATAGTGGTTTTGATTTCAATGCCTATTTTTTAAAATGTGTACTATCAGTGGACAGATTTGTCTTGTACCTGATCTTAAACTCAGGTTCTTACTACATGATATGATGTTAGCTGTGGGTTTGTCATATAGTATAGCCTTATGTTTTAGTCTATTCTATAGTTGTAGTTTAAAACTGAATTCTAGCTTAACCTTAAGTAAATACACTACTTTTACACCAATATTATTTGAACTACATCAAACTATAGAAAATATGGACAGTGCTTCAGTTCATTTTCTACAGTACAAATCATCTGTTCATTTTCTGCAGTTAACAAATTGAACAAACTACATAAAAAGAAAATTTAGCATATTAAAATGCAAACTGTATCTAAACTCACATTTATGTATATAGACCTTTAAATAAATGCTGTGGAATAAAATAAAAATATGTAAAATCCACCATGGTTTAAAAATGGTAAAATGTGAGCAAGTAAAGAATAATGATAAGAATGCAAGGGTGATTCAATATAAAGAATTCTACAAATGCAATATATTTGTTATATTGAATAGGAGGATATATATATATATATATCCGACTCAGTAAATGCTAAAACTAGATGTTAAAAATTTAATTTACATGGAATTCAGCAGCCATTTTTAATAAAGAGTTAAGGTAAAAATGGAAATGGAAGGGCACATCATAATTGCATTAACTTTTAAAGCCAAACAATCCAAAGTAAACATTATGTTAATGTCATTTGTCTTAAAACCTAAGAAAACCCAAGAGAGTCTAGCAAAAAGCAAGCAAGAAACCAGAAAACAAAAAACAAAACTGTATGGTAATTAATGAAAGAATATGATGACTGGATAATAGATAAGCACACAAAAATAATTAGCTTTTCTCTATACTAGCAACAGCAATCTAAAAATGGAAATAGAAAGCTTTTCAGTCCACAATAGTAGCAAAGTATAAAATACAGAAAAATCTAGTTGGAAACTTACAGGACTTATATTAAGAAATCATGTTTTTTATTGAGGAATTACAAATAAGATCTAAATTAGTGAAAACGTCATTATTCTAACAATATTTAGTATATTAAAATGTAAACTGTACCCCAACTTATGTGTACATTTATTAAAATTGCAACTATATCTGACTAAAGTTATTTTGGGGAATTTTATTTTGAACTTAAATTTCATACAGGGAGAAAATATAAAAAGTAGTTAAGATACATGCTTTGGAGACTAACTGCCTTGGTTGGAATCTTGGCTCCCTCACCTATTATTAAAGGAAGGCATATTATTCTCATTTTACAGACAGAACTAAAGGTCAGAAGAGACTTAACCCCAAGTACTTGTCCAGTTGATAGTGCACCCAGAACTAGAAAATGAGTTATTGTGCTTTCCAGTTCATGTTGCCACCATCTTTTCTATTTTGTATAAGCTTTATTTTAGATTTAAAGAGGTTCCCTTAGATTGTAATAGTTTATTGCTCCAAATTTATTAAATTGTTTTGTAGATTCCAAATTTCCTGTATTTCTTATAGTTAGCACCCTTTATAAAAGATAAACTATTATTCCACCCACTTTATGGTTAGGGTAATTGAGTCACAGAGCCTTTTGTGTATCACAAACATAACAGATTTCAACTCACCTACTGAGCAAGACACTTCAGACACTTCGCTGCAGTTCTTTGTTTTATTTTCCCCAGAGTACACCAAACCTGGAAGCTCTCCAAAGTGTGAGGGAAAGCTTCCTTTTTCCTTTTTTTTTAAAAGTGTTTCCTGTAAGAAGGAAATCCTTTTCGGTCTAAACTGGGCCAAAGAATAAAACCTGTCACTCATCAGGCAGGTCTGGGGTTCCCCAAGGATCCAGCCATGGCTTACTGACTGAGGATGCTGGGAAGAGCAGACACTGGGCCAAATAAATTATCCCTGGAGCTCAGGATTAATACTGCTCTGAAAATACAAAGGAATTGGAGAGCATGTGGTTATAATGGGACCAACAGAGCAACACAGTATCAAGAAACCATCTAGCAATTCTTGCTTGATTCCTAATTTTTTTGAAAAGTATTTTGTCCTTTCTTCCTTTGACCAGCTTCAAGTTGGGATTTGATTGAGTGATACAAAGGGAATGCTATATTTCTGGTCCTTTTTTTTGAAGAATTTTCTGTCATTCCATTTGATCTGAACTCATAAAGCCAGAGCTCATTGGAGGATCTGATTTCTTTTCTTTTTTTTTTAAAGATTTATTTTTATTTATGCATACAAGCACTGGGGTACAGGCCAGAGGTGTGGGGGGTGAGAGGATTCACCACAGAGAGCAGAGACAGAACAGGCAGATCAACAGAAGTACACTGCTGAGGGGAGCAGTGGGCACAACAGGAGAGGTCTGCTGCACCATGTGGGTGTCCCCCCATGGCCGGCAGCAGGGATCAAACTTGTGCTGCAGTGGCTGCGGTTTTGTTTCATAGTTCGTTGCTTAACCCACTGCGCCACCAGGGGAGGCCCGGATCTGATTTCTTCCTGTGATATTTTGTTTCACTTATTCACATAGGAAAGAAGGAAGAGAATATTTTATTTTCTCTCCCCATCCTTCTTTCTCCCTCAGTTGTGTGAAGTATAAATATTACAGGGTCCTGAGAAAGAAATTTGGTTAAAACAGTCTATTACTTATTCTGTCTTAAAAAGAGAAAATTATAGTAATAAATCTGTATTCTTCAGTCATTTAAATTCAGTAGGACTATTTACTAGAGCGATATTACCACAGTTCATTTTCCTCTATCATTTTCTATCTTCCTCTTCACTTGTCTCACTTATTCTGCCAGTGTCTTCTTGCTTTTTTCCTACAGATAACTACTTCTTACAGTTACTCCTTCCTTTCCCCACCCTGTTTAACTTTCTTTCCCACCTCTGTATATCTTCACTTCCTTTCCTACTATACCACTTTCTTTGTAATGGATATTTGGTGACCTTACCTTCCTCCATTCTCTCTTCTTCCTTCTTTCCACAAGTCTTTATTTAATACTGGCTCTGGCAAGAATCTTGCATCCTTCAGTCCACAGTCCATCCCCTAAATGTAACTGTGTTATGATCATACTATCACAATAATGTCTGATAAGTCAAATTTAAGATAGTAAACATTTGAGCTGATTTAGCTAATGCAGTGTTGAATTCAAACTTGAAAAAAAGAAAAAGAAAACCCCATCAATTCTAGCAACCTTGGGCTTCTTAATGTATTTAGAAAATTTGCTTCTTTTACAAAAGCCGCCCTCGGTCTAATCAAATAAGGAAAATTACTCTTTTTTTCCCACTCTAAAATATTTAATTTTTAAAAAGTGAATAGGATATGAGGAAGGATACAGGGTGTAGAAGAGAAGTACGTTTGTGCTCTGTGTTGATACTTGCTCTTACAGAGCACGTGCACAAAGTGCTGCTCATAGGGTATGAGAGGCAGGTATTCCTGGAGGAGCTCCTTTAGCAAGGCTGAAGATTTCAGAATCTGAAATATGGAATTTAGCTGTGATCCTTGCTATTTGAATGGAATTCTAGGTATGTGGTCTGGCATATGGGTTGAACAAAATAATACAGTCCATTAGTGCTTGGTTTCATGTGTCTCATCACTGCAGTGTTATAGGGTCTCAATGATCTGTCTTTGTTACATTCCCCAGTGCAGGCCTGAGGGTCCTATTTCATTGGAAGTAGGGTCTCAATGATCTGTCTTTGTTACATTCCCCAGTGCAGGCCTGAGGGTCCTACTTCATTGGATTCTGCTGCATTACTTTCTACATGTCAGCAGTTTGGTCTCAGGACTGTAGGTCAGGATTATTGACAGTAACAGCTCCTTGGGGACACCATCTAGTGTGGTTCCAGACTCCAGGACACTGCCAAATACAGATATTCCCTGTTGTTTTTAAAGTTTGAATTATACCACATTTCACTTTTATGAAGACCTGCATTAGTACCTGCTTTCACTAACCAAAAGAAATCTGAAGATGTTCAGTTTTATGACATTTTATGCAGAAGTCAAAAATAGTGTTCAGGGTTGTTTAGCCTCAGCTGTTAATGGAGACAATACCTTCGTGGCGCATTAAGCACAGGGGTGGTGTCGCGAAGCTTCCTCCTTGGGAACTACTTTGTACAGGCTGTGTATTTATATTATTCCTGGTTTTGCTATATATTAGTTCAATTTGGAGGCTTATGTGTTATTGGGTATTTCTTGACATGTTATTTTTCGGATCTGGAAACACTAAGGACTTTTTCCACGTAAATGAATATAATTGTTTCTTTGCTTTACACCATTTCAGCTTGTGAAAGGTTTCATAGGGACACTCTACTTTTGGACAGCAGGGAAATATTTAGTCTTAATAGAAATGATCACTTATTAATTAACCTGATTTTTTGGTTTAGAATTTTGTGTTTGAAGTTCTATTTAAATTTCATATGGTAGATATCAGAAACAAGTGAGTAACAGCAGTAATCATTTTGATAATTTAAAAGAGGCAGTATTGGTTGTAGTTCAAGGCTTTTCATTCTGGATTGTGAAGAAAAAGTAGCAGTATTACAAGAGAGTGTTTTTAGTGGAGAAAGAAATTAGAAGGTGATAACCAAGTAAAAGAACAGATGTGTATGAATAGGAATTAAAATGAGAAAAACTTTTTTTATCTGTCTAACTCTTTAAGTTCTTTAAGTTTCAGTCTAAAGCCATCTCTTTCTGAAAGCCTTCTAGAATTCTGTTTGTTATATGGCTATTTCAACTATTTATACACTGATGTTCCAATTACTTTTGTACTGTTTTACAATCTACCTTAAAATGGTTAATTAAATCATTGGAATTTTATTTAGTTTTCTCCAACTATGAGTTATCTTCCAAGTTAGACTTACAAGGCTGTTCCTGATAAATTCTAATCTCTTAAACAGTCCTTCACTTGATTGTTGCTATAGAAAGTTCATTAACTAGGTAAAAGGAGGACATGTGGCAGGGAGGTGACAGGAGAGGCAAATTGGATGGAGCCGGGGAGATAGGACTAAGATGCTGAGAATAAGGAAGAAGGTTGTGCTGTTTAAAAAGGTGAAAGAAGTATGAAAAGAGTTTCTCTGTGTCCATTACCATAGAAAAATACGCTTCTCTACTGCAGGGGAAGGTATTCTTTTAGTGTTTTTTTTAATGAGGTTTATTCATTTTTGGAGGTTCTAAAGAAGTAAATTCAAATTGGAAGGAAGTGGATTTTAACATATTAATAGCATTAGGTTTTGGGATGGACCTATGGATGATATACCACACATTCACATATCCATAAATATATGTGCACTTTACTTTTTGGTGTTTCCCAATTCTTTGCTTTAATAAGAATTCTTATTAAGAGTGAGTGACATTCCAGAAATTAAAATTTTAGTTTTAAAATTTCAGCACTTTTAACCAACTAAAATAATACTGACCATTTGAAATAATTTAGATACAATGTTCAAAATTTCAGCTGTGGTTATTATCTGATATATAATTGCATTTTGGGGAAATTTCCTTTCAATTTCAAGCTAACAATATTAACAATTCCTCTCTTTCTATTTTTGATAATAGGACATTTCCAAATTTGCAGAGAAAGACAATATAGTTCTTGGAGAAGGTGGAGTTACACTGAGTGGAGGTCAGCGAGCAAGAATTTCTTTAGCAAGGTGAATATCTGATTCAGTGAACATTTGCTGTTTCTATGTATGCAAAAATAAGAGACATTTCTCTATTTCTTTACGTTCTGTTTTAGAATTGAAAAATCCTGGGGTTTTATGATTGGCAGGCTAATAAGAATTATCCTTAAGAACAACATATAGTAATATGACACTTTATAGTTGATATAAATGATGATGTTCTCAAGTTGCATATCTGCTTTGGTGTTTGTGCATTTACTTGCCCCATGGTATGGTTTACTGCAAATAGAAAACTCTGGGATTCTGAATAGCACCAGAGAAGATATAAGTATTTATAAGACTATTGTAACAGTCCCATACTCACCCAGATCCCACAATGAACTCAACTGCTTTCGGCTTCTGTTTATGCTTCTTGGTTTAGGTAAACATACATTTTCAAAATAAGCAATGTTCACAGCAAAAAAATTAAGGAAATGATGTCATTTGTCTTAAATCCTAAAGTCTGTAACATTTATTTATTTATTTTAAAGATTTTTTTTTTAATTTATGCATACAA
Source organism: Galemys pyrenaicus (assembly GCA_019455555.1). NCBI lineage: Eukaryota > Metazoa > Chordata > Mammalia > Eulipotyphla > Talpidae > Galemys > Galemys pyrenaicus. Next base: position 684,111 of record JAGFMF010011425.1, on the reverse strand, counting down.
GCACTGGGCACAGGCCAGAGGTGTGGGGGGTGGGGTGGGTGAGAGGATTCACCACAGAGAGCAGGGAGCAGAAGAGGCAGATCAGCTGAAGTACACTGCTGAGGGGAGCAGTGGGCACAGCAGGAGAGGTCTGCCGTGCCATGTGTGTCCCCTCCCTGACCGGCAGCAGGGATCGAGTGTAGCGGGGATCGAACTTGTGCTGCAGTGGCTGCGGTTTGCTTCATAGTGCATTGCTTAACCCACTGTGCCACCAGGGAGGCCCAAGTCTGTAATCTTTAAAGAAATACAAACAAATAAGCCAAGCACACTTAACATTGTTAGGAGCAGAGATATCCCTCAATAGAGTGATTCTTGTTTAAAACATTTTGAACTATCAAAGAGAAGTACATAGTTAATTTGTCTTAAGAAAAAAGTCTCTGTAGTTAAATTGTGACTTTTGATTAAAAAATATTGGTGATATGGGATGTCAAATGTTCCTTCAGTTTTATTTGAATAAAATTCTTCTCTTTGTCAAAGTTGTTCACAAGAAATCACATTGACTCACTTATATTTTGTTTCTTTACCTTTGCTTTCTCCTGCTTTTAAAAACTGGGACAGGAAAGTATTCACTGAGTAAATGTAGTTACCTGGTAGTATTCTAGGTGGGGTGTGTGTGTGTGTGTGTGTGTGTAATTTTACTTAATGCACTAAATCACCCTGCAAAATTATGCTCCTAATTTATGGAAGCGATCATGAAGTAATTGAGGATGTTAGATTTCATCTTGCTGAAAACCATGAGAGAAATGGAAGAATCACAGTTTGAACCAGGTCGTCTTAACTCTACATTAAACCATGCCTGGGTCTTGGTGTTGCATTGTGAAGTAATAAATCAATGAATGTATGTAAAATTTTCACAGATAAGTTAATGACTTTTGAATAAGTGGTAGTTGATTAATTCAGATGTGAGCCAATGTAAGATTTAAGCATTCTAATTTTAAATTTAGGTAAGCTATGTTATATAGTCCCTTCATAGAATTGAGTTAATATTTACCAGATTATGATTTGTTTTTATTGTAAGATATACACAATTTGTTACTACTGGAAAGGATTATTGTTATTTGATCAGAATATTCTTGTGTCAGTACTAGATGATGATATATTATTTCTTAATATATTGAGAAACTGTGGTCACAGGTGTGCAAGAAAGATAGAAGGACTAAGTGTGGGGGGGAGGACCTTGAAGGTAAAGTTTGATGGGATCCTTTATCTCTTGCATGTTGTCTTTAACATCCTTTATCTCTTTGCATGTTGTAATTTATACTACAAAGCTTCTTTTATATTTTACTTTACTTTTTGCTATTTTATCCTCTTAATTACATGCTAATTGAATATAATTTTCCTTTTATAGAAAGTTCCATGAACTATTACATAAACACTGAAACAGTATAATTGGGATTGGGTGGGGTTATTAACAATCACACCTTAAAAGTTTCAATGTTTTGAAAAAACTACCTAATTTATAATATAGAACTATATCTTCATCTTAATACTACTATTTTAGGCTCAACTTATGATTTTCTTGCACATAAAATTTTATTTCTTAACAAGTAAAATATAATAGGTATACATTTTTACTATGAATTATTCACTCTTTACTTGTTTGGAATTTATATGTATATAGTATAAGGTCTGAGACTATAAGAAGCAAAATGCAATTTTGCTTATACAGCCACAGCAGCACTGCTATCAATTTGCTGGTAGCAATCAACTCTGAAAAACATCAAAAACATTAAAAATAAAATGTGATTTTAAAATTATTCATAAGACCAGTAAGAAATAAAAACTATTAAAAATAAATGAAATCATTTGGAAAGTGTGCAATATAGTTGCCATGTCAATTTACAGCAATGAAATAGTACATATTTTTTCCCTACTGCATTTTTTTTTTATTTAGCTAACACTGGTTTTCATTTTTGTTGGTATTTGAGAGTATAAGGTGCCCCCCTTTTAGGTGTCATTACTGTAGCACACCTACCACCAAAGCACCTTCATCCATCACCATAGTCTGTTATGCTCACTCTCCACATTGGCCTAGCCTTACCCACACTTTCCCCTTTAGAAGCCTCAGTTCCATAGTCAGCTTTCAAAGGTTGGTTTTTAAGCTTATTTTTGTCTGACCCTTTGTTTTGGTTCTCTGTATTCCACATATAAGTGAAACCATCTTTCTCTTTCTGGCTCACTTCATTCAACATTATGCCATCTAACTCCATCCATGTTGCTGTATTTTGACCCACTGAGAAATTTTCCATTCTACATATATCACATCGTCTTAATCCATTCATCTGTTTGGGGGCACTTAGGTTGTTTCCATAGCTTGGCTATTGTACATAGTGCTACAATAATTAAAAAAACAGTAAATCAAAAGCAAATGTAATTTTTATCATTAGTTCCTAAAAATTCATATGGTGTTGACTATAATTGTATATCACTGTTAAATTTTCTCAAGTAAGTTTTTAATTGGTATGGTTTGGTACAATTCAAATTTTAATTTTTGCAAGTGGGACCTCCCTGGTGGTGCAGGAGGTTAAGTGGCAGCACTGTGAAGCTATCCACAGCCACTGTAGCATGAATTCCATTCCCGGTCAGGGAGCTGACCACATAGCACAGCAGACCTCTCCTGGCTCACCCACTGTTCCCCTCAGCAGTGTATTTCAGTAGATCTGCCTGTTCTGCTTCCCACTATGTCTCTAATGACTCCTCTCACCAACCTGACCTCTGGCCTGTACTCCAGCTCTTGTATGAATGAATAAATAAATCTTAAAAATATTTTTTGCAATATTGTATGCCATTCATATATAGCAAAACCACTTTTGTAGTTCTTGGAGTATTGTAAAACAACCATAGATATTATCTGTGACTTATCTTTTTGTTCCTCATTCAAAACCATCTCTAAATAACAAGGGTAATACTAAGGAAATTGAATTTCATTTTCGTTTTATTTTTAGAGCAGTATACAAAGATGCTGATTTGTACCTATTAGATTCTCCTTTTGGATACCTAGATGTTTTAACAGAAAAAGAAATATTTGAAAGGTATGTTTTTTTTAAAAATAACATACAGTGTTCATGATAAAAGACATCACAGATTGCCAATAACTACTAATACTTTAGAATATATCTACTACTGTGACTCAGTATGGCAGATTATGACAGAGCACTTAAATCTGCTCATCTTTTCATGATCAAGATTCATTATCACGTCCCTTAAAATCTTCTCTGGACTATCTTATGCTAGACCAGTTTCTTTCATTGCTATTGCTTTAACAATCACTTTATGTTGTTTTTACAGTATTAATGAAGTGTAGCATGTGTTTATTATTTTAATTCATTATAATGAATTCTTTTTACTTTTTTCATGCTAGCATTTTATTGTATCTCCTCCTTAGATAGAAAATTTTTAAGGAACTATGCCTGCTGAATGTTTTAATATAGGTAAATGTGTAGGTTACTCATTTCCCTTAATAACCTCCTTCAGAACTTTATCCTGTCTTGGGATTTTCCTTTCATTTGAGCTCTTACTAAAGCTCATGTATGTGACATTCCTAGCAGGAAAAGTTAGTTGTGACTCGATTTAAAAAAATTTAAAGTGATTTCATGAACTATAAAGTAGTTTATTGGAAAAATAAAAATTTTAAGCAATAGGATGTAGATGTATGTATAAAATGGCTGTATTATTTCTAGAAGCTTCTTTCTTAGAATTTAAATTTAATACAGAAGGTACTATTTTTATAATCACATGACTGTGATAATTAACTTCTTACCTATATAAACTTTGCTAGCTCTGTTAATATATTAGAATATAATCCAGAATACTTTTTTTAATATATAATGTTTTGATGCTTCAATGAAATTGTTCTTTATTAGATGGTTCTTGTTGGAATTTATTTCCAACCAGCGAAAATTTTATTAGAGGAGGGTAGAATTTATTATCCAAATTCTCAGGTTCACTGTACTTAGTTTTTTTTAACAAGTCAGATTAGTCTTATTATAAGCTCTTAGAAGCTAAACTAGTATTCAATTTAAAATGTAAAAGGAAATAAATAGAAAGTTTAAAAAATAGAGAAGTTAAAACATTTTAGAAGACACAGAAATATTGACCACCAGGAACTTTAAAGGTGGCCCCGCAGTTCCCTCATTTCCTACATAAATAAGCCAAGACCTATAAGGGGTTAAACAAGTTGTTGAAAGTTAAACATTTATGTAACATTAGATATTTAATTTCATGCTAGGTCTGAAGGGTCATGCTTTCCCTTCAATTTTATAATGTAACATGCTATTAAAAATGTAATAACATGTTTCATGTAATAATTTGAGAGATATAAAATTAATTTCTATTGAATATTTGAGAATCTTTTTAAGTATAAGAATGACATTCTAAGAAGGCGGTTTTATGTAAAAATATTTTAAATAAAATTATAAAGTGTAATACATTAATATAATAAAGCATTTATAAAGTTGATCTTATTTATATTTTTTTATGTCCTTAAAGCTGTGTCTGTAAGTTGATGGCTAACAAAACTAGGATTTTGGTCACTTCTAAAATGGAACATTTAAAGAAAGCTGATAAAATATTAATTTTACATGAAGGTACCAGTTATTTTTATGGAACATTTTCTGAACTGCAAAATCTACGGCCAGACTTCAGCTCAAAGCTCATGGGATATGATTCTTTTGACCAGTTTAGTGCAGACAGAAGAAATTCAATCCTCACTGAGACTTTACGGCGTTTCTCTTTAGAAGGAGATGCTGCTGTCTCCTGGAATGAAACGAAAAAACAATCTTTTAAACAGTCTGGAGAGTTTGGGGAAAAAAGGAAGAACTCTATTCTCAATCCAATCAACAATATAAGAAAATTTTCAATTGTCCAAAAGACTCCGTTACAAATGAATGGCATCGAAGATGATTCTGATGAGCCTTTAGAGAGAAGACTGTCCTTAGTTGCAGGTTCTGAGCAGGGAGAGGCCGTTCTTCCACGGAGCAGCCTAATTGACACTGGCCCTACATTTCAGGGGCCAAGGAGGCAGTCTGTTTTGAACCTGATGACATGCGCCTCAGTGAACCAAGGTCAAGGCATTCACAGAAGGAAAGGTGCATCCACACGAAAGATGTCACTGGCCCCTCAAACAAACTTAACTGAAATGGATATATATTCAAGACGGTTATCTCAAGATAGTGGCTTGGAAATAAGTGAAGAAATCAATGAAGAAGATTTGAAGGTGTGTATATATTTTATTAGTGGTTTTCACCAATGCCCCAAGTGTAATTAAACAGAAAGCTATATGTGTATATGTATATATATGTAAATATATATGTATATGTATATATATATGTATATGTATATATATGTATATGTATATATATGTGTATATGTATATATATTTCAAACATATATTCAAATTATGGGTTTAGGGTGAGGTTTGTCTTAAGATTCTGAAAACCCAAATCCAGCAATTAAGTAAACTATTTTAAAATGTAAATGAATCAACTATGTTTTTGTGATAGATGTATTTTTTCCATCAAATTTATTTTAAGTCAAAGCCAGGGTTAGTGTTATATTTTTTCCTAGGCCAGTAATAAACATTATTATAAATTAGAAAGCATCTGTTTTACTACTACCTTAAAACCTCTCTGGGAAGAGATTGGAATATGGATAAATATATGAACAAACAATAGGTTCAGTTATTTAACAACCACTTAATATTTCTTTGTGGATATAGCTTATCTAAGGTACATAATAATATATCTCAATAGGGCTAACTCATATTCCCGCTTACTCATTAGTTTGCTATATTTAGGGAGGGTTTTTTGTCTTTTAAATTTGCTGTATATATTGAATTTATGAAAAGATTTCTTTTAAAGAAGGTATGTGAAACTCAACATATACTAGGGAAATTTTAGTAGGAAAGTTTATTATAGTAAGCTTTAAAGAATAAAGTTATTTTATTCTTAAAATAGGAAGCAAGTATAAAAGAAGAGGGTTTATGTATGTATTGTGCTTTTTTGCTAGAACCTCGGATGAAACAGGCAGTACTTCATTTAGACCACATCTTTAACAGTGTAGATCAGTTAAGAGTAGTGTATTTGGCAAGTCTTAAGTTAGTATTTTTCTGGATAAGTCTTCTCCTTTGTAAAATGAGGACCTGAATTCATGAACTCTGAAGTACATACTTTCAGATTATTTTATAACTTTAAGAAGATTTGCTTAAGAATAATCCTTCTATGTGTTCTTTTCTTTGTTTCCATTTAAGATTTATTCTCTTTTTTTAACTTTCAAGTATCCAAAACAGCATTATTAACTATGATTACCATGTTGTAAATTGTATCAGCATGACATATTTATTTTATAACTGGAAGTTTGTTTCTTTTTTATTTGTTTTTATATATTTTATGTGGTTTTTATGTCAACTAGAATGAACTCAAACTGAGCCTGGAAGGTTAGTTGTAAATAATGATATCTTTAACTTATAATAGTTGTTATTTGTTGATTGCTTGCAGTGACCGGCAGAATTTATTTAGTCCCCATTACTGCTATGGAAGGTACTTGTCACTACCTCATTTACAGACAAAAAAATTAAAGTTCAGAGAACACCAGTGATGTTCCCAAACTCAAACAGTATCTAGGAAATCAGTGGTGGAGTCCAGATTCAAATCCATGTATTTTTCACTCCAAAACTCTTTATACTTAACCAGTGTGCTATTTGCTGACTTTATAGGACCCCTTGGACCCGTTCTTAGAAATTATAGTGCTTCTCCTATGAATATGGTTGACTCCATGAGAAACAAACTATACTTTTCCATTAGGCTATCTGATAGCAATGTTTTTAAAATTTTGAAATGCATCTACTAAAGGACAAAGATTTCCAGGGGACTATGCCCAGGGTAAAGCTTATGTAATTTAAATCATAACTGGAAAGATAGATAAACCTAGGCTACTGAGGAATGAACAAACATCAACTGACCTTCAGGCCAAAATTTCAAACTGTATTTGTCTGTGGACCCCTGAAGAAATAAGTGAAAGGAGAATTCTGGGAAGCTTCAGTTGGATGGAATCATTCCTTTGATAAAAGATGTGATGTTATTCATCATTATAACAGTGAAATTTCCCAAACAAATGCAGTTATGTAATCAGTGTAATAATTTTCAGAATTTGAAGAATTATAGTGCTTCTTATTTTTCAAAAACTGTGTTGTTTCAGTGGACATTATACTGAAGGTAGTGGGACATCACATGCCATTCATGATGGTTTATATTTGTTGCTGTTCACTTAGATTAAAATATTAATGTTTATTTCCACACAGTTAAAATGAAACCAAAATAGTTGTATGAAATTGTATTGTCTTATTGCAATAACCTTAATTCTCCTTTTTTTTTTAGGAGTGTTTTTTTGATGACTTAGAGAACATACCAGCAGTGACTACATGGAATACCTACCTTCGATACATTACTGTTCATAAGAACTTAATTTTTGTGCTAATTTGGTGTTTAGTTATTTTTCTGGCTGAGGTAAGAATATTCTGTTGTAAAAAAATGGTGATTTAAAGTTAAATTAAGGATAATTTGGAATATATATACACACACAACACTATGCTATTCTGTCATTATTTTTGATCAGGAAGACAAATTATCTACATAATTTTAATTCTGACTTAGCTTCTAAACACTAGCTACTTCTTGTTAATCTATAGCCATTTGCAAAGTTCACGAATCATCATTTTGGCTATTCATGGACCTATCCTTAAAGAGCACCATTGTTATATTTCTGATGACTAGTAGATATATGTGTGTGTGTGTGTGTATAAAGTATTACTTTATACCACAGTATAACCACTCATGCATGCACTAATACAGTAGTTACCAGCCATATATGACCATATAAACTAAATAAACTTTAGAATTTGTTATAGATGAAGTAAAATTTAGAATTCAAGTTTTCAGTCACATATTAGTCACATTTTTCACATTTGTAAGTGATCAAAATGCCACATGTAATAAGTGGCAACAATATTGAACAAAGTAGAACTACATTTATGGTTGTAGAAATTTTTTTTGAATACTGTTTATCTAGATTATACTATTTTCTATGGAACCAAGTTTAAAATCCTGAAAAAGTTTAAAATTAAAGAACTTTTTGATTTTCTCTTTTAATTATCTATAGGACTGTTACTATTATTCACTGCATAAACTTTGTAACTTTGAAACGTTTGGAAATCAGGTGCTAGAATTTGTTTGTTCAATTGTTTCTATATGCCCCAAATATTTTTACTAAAGTAATTATGTCAGGTCTTAGAAATGCTTTTGTTCTGCTCAATAAAGGCTATTTGCATTGATTTGGATTGGTGATTCCATAGCTTCTATTCACAAGAACCAGGAAATACCTTTATATTATATTGATTGACTACATTAGCTCTTTGGAAAACTATTCGGTAATTGTTCTATAAAAATATTATAAAATATTTATTTCTGGGATCCATTCACATCTAGAGAATGTTGGCAGTGCTAGTGTTATAAACACTTCTTTAATTGGAAGAAAGGAGGAATGTAATAATCAAAGAATGACTCAGAAATATATCAATATCTAGGTTCATGAGTAATTTATTAAGAAATAGGATAACACTTATCATGAAACAAAGACTATTGAAATAGCTAGATTACTTTCAAGCTTTTTTGTCATTTTGAATTTACTTGAATTCCAAGGAAACAAAAAGTTTTTTTTTTAATTAATACAGTGCATGAAGGCTAGTCTACAATGGAAAAAGTAGGAAAGTGAAAATGATGCCATTACAATTTTTATTATTACTCTCCTATCAAATATGTTAATTTAACTAAAAGTTATCTACCTCTTTAAAGTACCTAACATAACTTCTTAATACTAGTAAATGCCCCCCTTAAAAATTTTTTATGATACTATGATATTTACATGGTACTATTTGAATTCTTAAGAGAAACTTGAGTATAAAATAAGATTTATAGATTCCTTATGCCAAGGACATTTGTTTTTTGCTCTATTTTTATACTGTATTCATTTTAAAAATTATTTTACTCAAAATTTCTCTTCCTACTTGATTCCTTATGAAAGTTACTGTTAGGCTAATTGTGTAATTTCTAGTATTATAATCGGGATGATATCAACACAAGATTGTTTCGCCACAGGTTTTGAAAGACTAGAATCCACATTGAAATAGAACAGAGTACAAGTCATTTAAATATCAAAGGAACTACAAAAATCACAGTTGTTAAGTTCGTTTTGTTATGGCACACATCAGGCAGTGTTTCCACTTTGAGAAAATCCCAGGTGTTTTATAATAGTACCAATAGTGTATGCTTTAAGCTAAATGCACTTTATCTTTTTTTATAAACTAAATGTTTGCACTGTTGAAACTTTACACTGGTCTTCATAAATATGAATTTCATATTTTCTGATAATTGGTCTCAAAGGTATTAGTCCCTCATAATCATAAAATTATTTATATCAAATAACTGGATAAATAGCCGGCCTACAGGCTGAGATTAGACTTTACATAAGAAACAAAGTATATAATCTAAGACATTTAACTATAATCTTAGGTCTTCTGTGAAGTTCAAAGAATAGTTGCTTTTGAGTGAAGGTTATATTATTCAGGGGCTCATTAAGAAATGGTAAAGTATTAAATTGAATGAAATCTGAATTCCATTAACTTAATATGTTCATCACAAATAATGGGTCTTAGAACAACTATTGCAACTACTAGACCCAGAAAGCAAAGCAAAGGAAGATGAAATTGTGTGTATCTTGTAAGTCATGGCAAAATTAGAGATGGATATGGGAGAAATAGGTAAAAAATGTTGAAAAACAATCAACTGTGTCTGTTCCATTCCAGGTAGCCGTTTCTTTGGTTGTGTTGTGGCTATTTGGAAAGTGAGTATTCCATATACTATTTTGGATTGTGTTTTGTTTGTATTGCTTTCATGGGTCATATTAAATATTGTAAATTTTGCTGGTATGTCCCCAACCCAGTATTATTGGAGTATACAATAGAGGTTTAGGATAAAATTCTGAGCACATGTAGTCCTGTAGCACTTTGACAGTCTCTAAAGGCATTAATTGTAATTAGTTTCCATAAAATGTAAGAAAAATATTTAAAACATTATACACTTAGTATTATCTCTAAGAACTTAATGAAAGTGAGTTTTACCTATCTCAGTGGTTGAAAAAACCTTTCTTGCAGTGGTAAATCCTTGAGATTAAAGGCACAAACTGGGCTAATGAAATACATTGTTTCTTTAGACTCAAATTAGACTTCATTTACCTGTATTGGAAATTCAATAGAAAAATTTGGTTGCCAAATAAAAATTTCCCTTTCCTCCACAGAACATCTCCTCAAGATAAAGGAAATAGTACTCAGAGTGCAAATAGCACCTCTGGAGTGATCATCACCAAAACCAGCTCCTATTATGTTTTTTACATTTATGTGGGAGTAGCCGACACTTTGCTTGCTCTGGGATTCTTCCGAGGTTTACCACTGGTGCATACTCTGATCACAGTGTCCAAAATTTTACACCACAAAATGTTACATTCGGTTCTTCAAGCACCAATGTCCACTCTCAACGCATTGAAAGCAGGTACTTGGTTACGTATATACCAAATGAAACTGCTGATACCCCATCAGTAGGACCTGTGGTTTTAATGGTCTTCCAGTGGTAGTATTGGCTTTTGTATGGAGGGATCTGCCTTTTTCTGAGTCTCCTATGTCTGGCATGTGCATTTCCCAGCCATTATATTATGTCAGATATGGTTGCTGCTCATATTTCTATTTCTATATAGCATTGTTTAAAAGAGGAGATACAAAGTAATGAAGAAAAATGAAAAATTACTGATCAAGCCTTTTGATGGGGTAGAATAATCTAGTTTGATATAACAGTTCAAAGATGATCATATAAATTTGTTCCAGATTTTGTTAATTTTTGGATATGGGGGCAATTCCCAAACGTATTTTTTAAGTATTTCTGAACACCACCTAGAGTTTGGTAAAAGGGTGGAAACCTAAATGTATAAGGTCTGAGATTTATTGTATAATATGGTGACTATAATACTATATTGTACGGTTAAAATTTCCCAAGAGAGTAAAATTTAAATATTCTTACCCCCCAAAAAAAGAAAGGTGGTGAATGTGTTAACTGACTCAGTGGGAAGAATCCTTTCACAATGTGTATCTATATATGCATATGTATATACACATCTATACGTATATATAGACACTAACACACATGTATACATCAATATATGAAAGCATCACATCATATACTTCAAATAGCTTACAACTTTGTCAGTTACACCACAATTAAAAATAAAGCACAGAAAATAAAGTTAGTAAGTAAAATAAAGAAGTAAGTAATCAATTCTTTGATTTTTCCTTTAGCAGATTTGCATTTAATGAATCTGCGGTTATTAAGCATTTCCCCATATTTAATTCTTATAGAAATCTGTTGGACACTTACAATGTGTGGCACTAAGTCAGGGGCTAACATGAAAAGATAAATAAGAATGTTCTTGTCTAGAACTCACAGACAAGAGAGAGGAAGGAAACACATAAAAGTTGATGATAAGCAAAAAGTAAAGTCCAAGATTGAGATTTAAAGAGTGATTTGTCTCTAAAAATATTAAAATAAGAAATCTTTTTTCTGTGTGACAAAATGTCAGTGTAGTATTCAAGATCTTCATATTTATTCTGAAGTCCTTGCATGTCACTAAAGCCTTGCCTCATTTTATTGTACTTGTCAGAACTAAGAAATTTTTGACCTAGAGAAAATATCAAATCGCTTTAGTCCAATGATTTCATTTTTATGGGAAAGCTAAGACCCAGAGAAGATACGGGATTTGCCCAGCAGTCAGAAATGGCAATGAGATATAAGGGAACGGAGGTATTGTTTGAGGCTCCACTTGACTCTGAGGAGTTATGGTGAGCAGGTTACTCTTGCCGTGACTTTCACATCGAGCCTGATTCCGCATTTGTAAAGCAGGACAAGGCATAGTGATCTCAGAAGACAGTTGTGAGAGTGAAACAAGGCAGTCCCTGGTGCTAATTAACAAAGCCAATATGAAAATGCAAGGTTGTATCCTCCTGTATTGCTGTCTGTGGGGTGTTCCCACAGGGGGTGCACTTTCCATTCCAGCTTTTTACTTTGCAGAGATCCTTATTTTCTTAAACACTGCTCAGTTCTGAACTGTCTCTATTTCGTGTTTAGGTGTTTACCATTCATGTCATTTTCGTAGTCATCTTCTAAACATTAATACACTTTATAGGGTGATTCTGAAATATCTCTGCTCTTGCATTCCTCCTTATTTACGCTCATGAGAACTGAAGTAGCAAGATGATCTTGTAAAGTCCATATGTTCTATTCCTGTCTGTACCCCAGCCCCATTTTCTGTATGCAGGGATTTTGGTTTCTTTAAAAAAAATAACAACAGTGTTTTTAACGATTTCTGACTCATTTGTCCTCACTATATTTTCCGTGACACTTGGCAGCAAGCACTACTTCCTTGTCTTATATGTGCATTTCAGTTTCTCACAGATATATCCTGCTGCAGTTCATGTGTTGTTTCTGATTTCACTTGATTCTGTGCCTGACTTTCCTGTGTTACTATTTATATGACCTTAAGATGCAGACACATAGTAGGTGTTCAGTAAAGTATGCTGAGTGGATGCAAGAATGCAGCTACTTCTTTTGACAGAACACTACCATTTGAATTATAATAAACGCCAGAATGTTATTTTTTCACAAAAGGAAAATGTCCTTTTCTAAACTGTAAAAATACCATAAACAAACCCAAAAGTTTTCTTTGTCCATGGAAAATATACAAATATGTTTAATTAAATACACAAAAGAACATATTATCAGTAAAGGTTAAGGGATAGTAACTTAAGTCAATAAACCTGCACTGAATAATTACTACATACAAGGCTTTTTGCTGAGAGCTGTGATGCCAAATAAATGTGGTGTGATCCCATTGACCTCTTGCAATTTATGGTCTAGAAAAAGAGATAAGACCGGTAGGTACAAAAGAACTGAGCTATAAGACAGGGATAGAGTGCTTATAACACAGGTGCTGACAACATCTATTAAAGGTAAATTTGTCCAGAGAAAGTAGGGCTTAATTTCAGCTGTTGCTCACAATGGTGCTTTCTTTCAGGGAGGCATTTGAGTTGGGCCAGGAAGGAAACATAAATTTTAACAAGTAGAGAAGAGGGAAAAGGGTTTTCAAGCAGAGGGAACAGTCATTTACAACAGGCGGAGAATTAAGTTTATTTAAAGAATAAACCAAACTAGCTGAAGCGGAGTGTTTGAATAGAGGAAGCTTGCACTAGTTAGGTGGTTTAAGGCTAGTTTATGGAAGACAATAAATTTTTAACTAAGAATTTTGGACTTTATCCTGCAGCTAGTAGAGAATGAATGATAGACGTCAGTATCACCTTGTTTGTATAACTTTACATTTTATCTAATTAAATATTTAGTTATATTTCTCAGGGACAAGGAGTACAACTTTTTCACCTGCTATCTTAGTACCTAGCATTCTGCTTGCCAGATATTAGAACTATGCATATAATTGATTTCATAGAAAAAAATATCAAACTTAGCAATTGTGAGTCTAGACTTTGGAAGACAGGTTGATGCTTAGACAGCCAGTGAAGAAGGCAGAAAGAGAATATAGCAGAGGAGGTTCATGTAGTGGACAAGCAGGAATTCAGATCAGCCATGATGGGTTCAGGAGAAGAATGTCAAAAAGGTATAGCGGTTAGAGAGGGAGATTTATATATTATGGGGAGCAGGTGTAAGAAAATGATGATCACGTATCTGTAAATTATCATTAAACTTACTCTTGAAGGTGTGAGATTGTAGTAGTAAGAATACCCATTCCTGACCTAATCTGTAGTTAGGGCTCTGTTAAAGACATTGGATTTTGCCTGAACTTTACGGCAGTCTGTATTTTATAAGGGTTTGAAGATGGGTGATAACTTGAATACATGATTACTTAAAATCTTTGTACAATACTAAAATTTTCTAAGTCCTTATTTATGCTTACATAGTCTTATTTGAGTTCTAATGCTTCTGTGATGATCCAATCATAGCATTAAATATCTTAATATCTTTTTAAGATTACTGTTTTTTGAGGCATCTTCCTTTATATTATAGGTGGAATCCTTAATAGATTCTCCAAAGATATAGCAATTTTGGATGACATTCTGCCTCTTACCATATTTGACTTCATCCAGGTTTGTAAAAATAAGTATTAAGTGTCTTTGCATTTGTAATTTTTTAATAATTAGAAAAAGTAAATGAATTTTTTGTTTTTTGTTGGATTGAGAGTTGAAGTCCTAGCAATTTTATCAATATCAAAATAGTCATAAATTTAGTAAATTCAGTAATAAGGAATAACTGTTTCTGACTCAAACCCAAGGCAATTCCTCATTTAGATGTAATAACTGTCTAGTTGAGAGTGACTTGAGAGGTACCATAGATCATTTTCCTCCAAATCACTGTCCATCAGTAATGACATTTTTGACTTAGCATCACTATTTGATGGAACTCCAAAAAGCATATGTTAAAATGAAGATCGGTTCCACACTAAGTTACAGTTTAAATCAGCCTCACCCATGAACACTTTGGAAGCTTCACTGTAAGGACAGTAATGCAGGGGGAGAAGTACAGATACATCTTCAAGCAGGAAAAGAGAGGAAAGAAAATATTGGGACTAGTCATGGCTGCTCCTGCACAACTGTCCCTGTGGTGGGAAATTGACTGGTAAGAAAAGTGGAAAAAGGAAAAGAGGGATGGGGATGTAGCACAACTAGGGGTTGCTACATAAGGATTCATCAGTGACAGACTTACGGAATGTGATGAGATAATCTAGGCTGTTGGACCAGTTTGGACATGGTTTCCTGTCTGACTTAGGAGGAAGTCTAGTGCTCAAATGCATTTGGAGATGCAATCAGAAGAGAATGCTACCCCTGGGGGTATTTTATAAAACAAAATAAGAGCTACCCCAATTTTTGTGTATATATAACTGACATTGGCAGGTGCAGAAAAACCAGATTGTCCGTTTGCTGCTCCTGGACTGGCACAAACACATTTACTGTTCCAAGTGAACTTCAGCATTTTGTATTTCCCTTAATTGCTCTGTTTAGGGATATAATAGACCTGCAGCAGATGCTGGCATTCTTTAACCACTGTTTTGAGTTCCAACAGTTGAAGGAGTGGTTCCTGTGTCTTTCTTTAAATGCTGGACATTTGTTCCTTGTTCAGCTAGAGTAAATGACTGTTTGCAACCTAATATTAAATCAGGTACACACTGGAACAGGGGCATCTTGACATAGTTGTAAAAAGATTCACAAATATTGGCCCTTGATATTTTTTTCTTCTTTTATAGTTTGCTGAATATCTTCTGAATCAGTTTGTGACTTACTTCAGAAAACGTCTTAGTTAACTTAAAAATATTTGCTTCCTATAAGTAACACTCTTGACACATCTAATGACTTTCAAATCCTTCCTCTTACAGCAGTTGAATAGTTTCTGCTGAAACTCTAATACTGTTAAGGTTCATTAGCTGCTGCTTCACAAATGATTGGGTAGGGCTCTTATATTTAAATTCCCTGTTTTATTTACTAAAGGTCAAGGTCACACATTAAGGAAATAGAACATAACAATTCAAATACACTAAAAATCTAATTATTTTTCTTAAAGATTAATCACAGGGATCCTTTACATTGGGAGCATCTCTGGGTATACTTAGGTTTAGACTAATGAAATCCTATTCTATTCACAACATTTTGGGAACTAATCTGTTGCACAAAATAAGACACACCTGTAAGTTTCCTTTTTTAATTTTTTTTAAAAAAAACCTAATTGTATTTACTCTGTTTCCTTACATTTGATAATATTCTGACAAATATGGTTTCTGAATTGTAAATGTTTTGTTCTACAAATACCACTATTTATTTTAATCCCTAAGGGTCTCAGCTTTCTAACCTGCAAAATGGGCAAGATAAATTTGGTGATGATCTCTTTCAATTCTAAAGTTGTATGTTTCAGATTGGCACAATGGTTCTGAACCACACAGGGCATATTTTAACTTGAAACCTAACAGAGAAAAACTGTATCAGTGTCCTTCTGATCTCTCTGTCTAGGTGAATGATTGTTTCCCCATGAAATGGAGGCCTACATATTTTAAAGTACAAAAGCCTTCTATTAAAGCCTCAGAACCTTGAGTTGTTTTTTTTAAATTTTTCTCTCATTGGAATAATACAATACACAGTACTGCTACTGAGATCTCTACTGTGTCTTTCACATCTCTTCCCTATTTATTGTACTAATCCCATTAATCCCTTGCTTAAAAATTCTCCAGTACTTACTATCATTAATGAATTAAAACCCAAATCTGGTATTCATTGCATGGTTTTTAAAAGATTTGTTTTACCTATCTATCTACTTACTTTCTTTACTTACTGATTTCAAAGTAATTCTTCGTTCTCATTTCCTCACATTTCACAGTCAGCTTTATGTGAATTTACTGTAAGGAATGCTTTTGAGATGCATTGGTGGTTGAAAATACACTTTTCATTTCATAGGAGCATGGGTGGATAGTGTATTAAATTTTTTTTTAAAGATTTATTTATTTATGCATACAAGCACTGGGGTACAGGCCAGAGGTGTGGGGGGGTGAGAGGATTCACCACAGAGAGCTGGG